>CM034350.1:59432079-59665399 GCA_019925275.1 Mytilus edulis | reverse complement strand
TTATAAAGGATCCTAGTTTATTCACTTGCGTTGGTGTTGATGGGTTAAGTATCTATAATACTAAAATTACGAGGTCCAATTTGTCAGCCGTCATCGGGTAAAAACGACAAATCAAAGAATTCAACTCTATATATAGCTAATATAGGACAATGGTGTAGATTAAAAATTACACCACTCCAGACCCTTTTGTTTTCCACATAATTAATATTGACAATAATTAACAAGTTCCGGGTCGAATCCGATACCGATACCAATAATATATTCACCTGTTACCTATTACCTTATCTGTACGTTCCGCATTTGACAGGCGCACCACCAAACGGTGTATTTAGGATTTTGCTATATACACGGGTCATAATCAAAGGGTACGTTCCGCATTTGACAGGGGCACCACCAAACGGTATATTTAGGATTTTGCTATATACACGGGTCATAATCAAAGGGTACGTTCCACATTTGACAGGCGCACCACCAAACGGTGTATTTAGGATTTTGCTATATACACGGGTCATAATCAAAGGGTACGTTCCGCATTTGACAGGCGCACCACCAAACGGTGTATTTGGATTTTGCTATATACACGGGTCATAATCAAAGGGCCGACACTACTAAATTCAATCTTTGTCAAATTTTTCCCTATTGTAGTTTTATTCAGCAATCAGCAAGACTTTCTAAGATAACTAATATGGGACAATAATTTTGATTAAAAAATACTCCATTCCTGGATAGCCAGGACCTTTTGTTTTCCAAATAATTAATATTACCAATAATTGACAAGTTCCAGGTCGACGGGTTCAAACAGAAAGATTTGAAAGCAGAGAAAACTGTGTATCGTATAATCGACATGACTTTATCAGATGACAATACCAATGACTAAAATAAGGCTTAGGCATAGTTGTATACTTTAATTCAGTTACGGACCAGCGATATCACGGGTGTGTACTTGTATATATAACTTTGTCATTGTCAGAGAGATTAGCAAATGAATTACTTTCTCTGTTAATGCAATTAAAATATGTTAATCTAATATTTGAATTATGAGAACAATTTATTAAGAAATGTTTCTCATCATCTAGTACTTTGCAATTCTTGCAAAGTCTCTCTTCGCGAGGAATTTTAAAATGCCTTCCTTTTTCAATTAATAATGAATGGTCACTGATTCTAAGTTTTGTAATTAATTTTCTAAATTCAAAGTTTGGGTTAGAGAGGTAAGGTTTGATCAATAGATTTGGCTCAAGTCCTTTATAAAAATTTAATTTACTTTTATTATCAATAGATTTCAACTTATCCATCAACAGGTTGTTGTAGTATGAGTTTATTTGGGGTTTAATATAGCTTATAATATTTTTTAATTGTTTTAAGTTATTACAGGTTTTTAGTCTATCTATATCAATGTTAGATTCAGATATCTTTTGCAAAAGTGAACCATGAATAGGAGCCACTAGAATCCAAAGTTTTAGTTAATTGAAAAGATTCATGTAATAAGGGATTCAAATTTGAGGTGAAAAGCCTTGCTAAATATATAATAGTTTGGGTTTTTATATGACATTCAATAGGCAGTCTTCCCAATTCGTTCATTGTACCAAATTTTACAAGAATCGAAAGCTTTTATGAAGACGTTGCTGGGAAACTTTAGTCGATAGAAGGAGAAGACGAAAATTACAAATGTTTTATAACATTGACTACAAAAAAGCTCCGAATTATCTATATAATCTTGTTCCATCCAGTGTACATGCAGGCCACAACTGTATATCTCTTGAGAAATAACAATGATATTATTGTTTATTTTACAGTTACTAAACAATTTATAATACCATCAACTTTTAGACTATGGAAGCATACCGATTTTCCCTTCGAAAACCAGATTCTATCTCAAATTAAAAAGGCTAGATACTATAAAAAAAAATATACATATAAGATGCTTCTCGTCGTTTTTTAACTATGGCTTGTTCAGAGTCAATATTATTGCTGACCACCTTTTCTTTGATGCTTCAGTATTGAAACTGTACACCATTTTGTTATTTTTATACACACCAAAGAGAAATTATAATGAACAATCTAACATGGTTCCCTGATGACCTTGTATAAAATGTAAGTTATTAACATCTGATTATTCTAACCGCTCGTATGTACAATACGGTAATACGTACAGATATTTTTAAAACATGTATTCGAATTTATTAAAAGGTCTGAGAGACTTCTTGTCATAAGATACCGAATACTAGTAGTGCGTTTGAGGATCATCATCATTACCTTTTATTTTTTGGTTCATCTGTTTTCAAAAGTCAGACTCGTAAAGTATTGTATATTTTTAATTCTGCATGCTCATATTAATATTGAATTGTTACATTTTGTAATTCGAAGCGGACCTCACAAGGATGGTTTACTTGTGTCCAATCCATAAATACAATATGTTTAACCTAAACTTGTATGTAATATTTTGAATGATTTGAGCAGATATAAGTAGAGTTTCATACTAAAATGCGTTCGGTCATCTACATATTGCAAGTGTTTATGACTGAAGATTGCAATGCAAAATTGAAACGTCTAATAACAAACCAAACCCGCCGTCAACTAAAACCTGCGCGCTAAGCGCTAAACAAATGTAAATCCAATCAGTATATAAACACGGAAATAATTTGTACATGCAAATAAAACATGTAGCTTTCGACGAATTTTAGCATTTAACTTCATATTAGTGATACTCGTATACTGAAAGAGACATTAGTATAAGCAATCTTACCGAACAAAGTTGTGTACACACGCACATAGTAAAAACTATATTCTGGTTATCAAACTTACCCGTATTGATGTTTTTCTTATTAGTTGACCTGATTCAGCAACTCCTGGCGCTCTTTTTTCCTTTTGTGATTCTGTTGTTGATTTATCCATTTCGTTATCAGAAAAAAAATCCCAAATTGACCTGAAATCAACCGCTCCAACAAAAAAAACCAATAAAAAGCCGATACAAATTCAATTATCTATCCATCATGTATGTACGTACGCGAGCACTGCATCTGGTAGCACGCATCGAAACTATTAGTTACATGCAATATAATGAAAGAAAATGGTACTGCCCGCAGCCAAACGCTGTAACTCTAACACTGCTGTTGCTATTTATACTAGTCTATCCTCATCAAAATTTTCTACTAAATATCATATTCTAATGAATTATATGTATATGAAGGGTTTGATACAGGATTTAAACAACTTGGTAGTAATGCTTTTGGAATAGATAACAAAATTGAATTACAAGTGCGTTTGGGGTTAATGAAGGGTAATTTGAGAATGACCGTAAAGAAAAATATATTACATTTTCTATCAAATTACCAAGAATTGTCTGAAATTGATAAAAATAAATGGATTATAAGTAATTCTAGATCGATCAGAACCTAATCAACAGATGTTTATAGCAGCTTATTAACATCAAGTGTCTTTTCCTATTAAATCAATAGAGACCCTTTTAAACTAATCGTAGCATTTTTTGAACCTCAGAGTTTTGAACTAATGTGTTTTCTTATAAACTGTAGTCTTCGGGTTAACGTGTATATCAAATTCTAGTGGAAACAATTTAAAACATTTTATGTGTTGATATTTAATCATAAACTATTACATTAATACCGCCAGTGCTCTGAACTGTTATTAATCCAGAGCAAATTACATATTTTGTTGACCCCCTTCCCCCATTAATATTAGATTGATCTTATAATCAATTGATTCAGATGCGATAACATTGTTCATGTTAGATCTAAATATACATACTGTAATTCATTAAAAGAAATAAGTGCTGATAAAATCCGAACAATTGTTATTACATATGCATAGTTTAAAAGGCTGTTTGGTGATCGTTGGCAAACCCAGGTTAGATAGGATACACATGACTTCTGGGTACACTACAAGTATTTTATTTTTCATTTGTAAACCCGATTTTAAAAATATCATATTTTAAATAATTTTTTCACATTGAAATGATTGCGGTTAAAAGGATTTTGCCAATGTAGCTTTCGTACATTTCAACAGCAGTGATGCTTCTATTGAAGGCATTTTGATGCAGAATTGTATTTTTTTTATTGAAAATTACCCTGCTGTGAACTATTGGCCCATAACATCTATGATTTGCCTACCATATATTTTGAATTAATGTTAATATAAAAAAAAAAAGTCGTTTTCTAACATCCTTTGAATCTTTACCCTTAATGCATGCTGTCAGCTATTTATGCGCTAAGATTTTTCTATCGTAAACTACAAAAAAACCCACATAAAATATCATTTCATCTCGGCCTCTAGTAATTGTTTTACTTTTATCTTTCAGTGCTTTTAACTAAGTTCATTAACTTCTACTTAAGAACTTTTCATTAAATATCATTGTAATAAACCATATGAAAAAGTTTGCATCGACTATTTTTGGAGTGTATAACGTCATTTTGGATGCTTTAGATAAATAATGTAATTTTGAGGGTCCTTTTGATTTGACTGACAGTTTTGACTTTTCCACTCTTTGTACTGTACTACACTTCCACACAATCTTATCAAACACATTGTTATTGGCTTTGAACTAGCTGTCAGAAACTGCGAGTCTTGAATACCCTGCCACGTCCGTTCTGTTTTTGATAGATTTTTCTGCTTTGTATCAATTAAATGAGTTAAGTCCTTTTCAACTGATTGTTTTGCTTTGTTAATATTTTGAACTGTTATACCCCTGTCCTAGGTTAGGAGAGGGTTAACGCCAAGTCAGCAGCCGATAGTTCAGGGTTGTCGTTGGTTCATGTCTTTCATATTTATTTTTCGTAAATTCTTTTTGTTATAAATTAGGTCGTTAGTTTTCTCAATTGAATAGTTTCATATTTTTCATGTCGGGCTTTTTAAACCCAGCTATACAGTATTTGTTTTCGCATTGTTGAAGAACGTACAGTTGCTTATAATTTGCTGACATCCACTTCATTTAAACTTAGATGGATAGTTGTCTTATTGGCAATCATTCCTCATGTCATTTTTTATGTATATATATTATTGTCATACTTTTGAACATTCAGAGTTTTTATGTAGCATGTGTAGCTCTTTAAAATAAAACAACTGAAGAAAAAAAAGAGAAGATAAGTATTATGTAATAGTTTCTTCGTGTGTTAAAAAAGTCTAATAGAAATGTGGTTTCTCAGTAAAATCTTATATAGATATAGGAAGATGTGTACGATGATATTTTACCTTGAGAATGAAATCCCATTCCCTTTACTATACAAGTCAACAACACGAAAGTCGGATTATATTTTGTATCGTAAACATACCTTTTTTACCATTAAAACAAGTTTCAAACCTGATACAGGGGTCCACACTATTATCCTCAGATTTCACATCTTCAGCAAAAATTACTTTTTTTCTCTTCAACATCCTTTATACTGATGTTTAAAACATAATCTATTTGATTTCTTTTGTAAACTTCTTCCAATGGTCGCATAATTCGCATCTGATATATTTTCTCTCTTTCCAAAATTATTTTGAAGATTATACTCACTTATGGATTATCCGGCGTTGATCATCTCAGCGAGAAATGCAATCGAGTTCAGATGACCAATGATAATCTGTTTATCGCTATTTTACCTAGTACGAAGTTGTCAATTTCATGTCAATTTCATTAACAACGTCACGTGCCTCCTTAGTTTCTAGCGATAATTTTCAATCTCAAGCGAGTAGCATGATATGAAAAATTATCACAAAAAAAAGATGAAAGGAAATATGCAGAAAATAGCAATAATACTAATTATTCTTGAAAACCCGGATTTATTTATTCGTTGAAATTTAACTTTGAAGAGGGGGGGCAAGGGGTTTAACTGTTATGCTGTTATGGGGCATTTTAATTCTTTGTTATCTGTTATTCTGAAAATATATTTACTGTTAGCTGTTATTGACTTATTCTTTGTTAGCTGTTATAGGACTATTATCTATTTTGTTATCTGTTATTGTGAGAATGTATTTGCTGTTAACTGTTATTGAAAATTGGAATGCTAGCATTTTGACAGCCAATCTTCCGTAGAATTTGAAGATAATTGAAAATTGTGATTTGAATGGATGATAGTGTCATTGGCGCGCTTACCACATCTTCTTACAATGTATATCTATTGGGGTCTTTCTACTGATAATATCGGGTGGCCCTGTATTTGCAGAAGAATTTCAGTAACATACATCACATAAACATATTAAAATCAATTGGACCCAGGACCATTCCAGTATATATTATTATTATACTTTGTATTAAATTCCATTGTCTATGAACATGTAGCATTTCGTACAAATTATTATAATTCACTTATTACTTGTACAATAACTTATAGTATGGATTTTGTTATAAAAAAAACATTGGTACACCCTATAGATTATTTTTATTCAATGACCACATAATAATCTTTATGATGTACTGTTACACCACTGTCCCTGATTAGGGGAGGATTGGACACCACCTATAGCATGGTAACGTTGACGCAATCACATTCTGTATGTACCTACTTCCATTCCAAGTCAGGAGCCTGGATTCAGTGGTTGTAGTTTGTTACTGTGTTACTAAGTTTCTCGTTCACTATTTTGTGGATAAATAAGGCAGTTAGTTTTTTCCTTTGAATGATTTTACATTACTAAGTGGTATGGGTTTGAATTATGGCTTTTGAAATTATACAACATCTTTTTCTTTCAGCATTTATATTATAAGTGCTACTCCCTCTCTTTTCATTTACATGAAAGAGAACCCTGACCAACATATTTTTAAAAGTTTTTTTAACTGCTTCACATGGCGAAAATTGAAGCTCTGCAAATAAAGATGTGTCTTCAGTTTAATTTTTCGATAAATTTACCCTTTTTAAAAATCCTACAGCTTCTCCCATGCTGTACCCAAATTTTCCATGTTCTATAATTTCACACAAGATGCATGAATGGTGTTTCACTTGGTGTCATCCAAATTTTCACTAGGTCCACATTCTATTATACTATCAGAATTGTCACTTGAGGCAATTTCTATTATCAGAAGAACCATAACTGGCATGCGTGTTTCAGTTACATGTCCTGTCTCAACTGATCTGGGTATTTTTGTATTTTATAAGTAAGTTTTATCAGGAGGTCATTAAATAAAAAAAATATATTGTGCATCAATTTTTTTTTTATTACTTGTAAAGTATTGCTTTTCAGAAGAAAAAAATCTAAAAATCAAATTGATAATAAAGTGTCACTGGCTGCACTATTTTCAAAAAATAAATAAAAATACCTAAATCTTTAACAATTGATACCTCAAATTCCCTAGATTAAAAATAACCCTATATCAAAAACAGAAACTAGTCATTTCGTTATTGTACAAGTTACGGAAAAAAAATCAACCAAGGCAGAACTGACTCAACGGCCGAAACGTCTTGTTTACACAAATTGCAATTTTCTAGGTCCATACCACAATTTATATACTAAGATCTACGAGTCATCTACTGGATTGGTCCTGGGCAGATTTATTTTCATATTTCATTTACTGTTATCTGTTATTATCCCTTTCCAATTCCTTGTTATCTGTTTTTCACCAAATCAAATCACTGTTTTGCTGTTATGGGGACCCCCCTTGCCCCCCCCCCCTTTGAAATATCTTTCAGATTATACCCCCAGTCCCACTAGGCCACGATCGCACTACGATCTGTGAAAAAAATATAAATGTTGACGATCGTAGTGCGATCGTGTAGATCGCAGTAAGGTCGTATCATGGTCGTGGTTCGTGGTGAGCGTGGCAAACTTTGAACATGTTCAATACAAACGTGGTGCGGTCGTGGCGAAATCAGGTCGTAGTAGAAGCATAGTGAGAGCGCACTAAGGTCGTGCTAAGATCGCAAAGGTCGCTGTACCATCGTAGCGAGAGCGTAGTGAAAGCGTGATTCTATTCGGAGAGACTGCGCTACGATCTCACATCGATGTTATTGCGACCTCACTACGACCATCACGTTCTCACTGCGACCCAACTACGCTGTTCAAGATCACAGTACAATTTTAGCACGCCCATGCCGTCCTCGTCACGCTCTTCTTACGACCTGACTACGTTCATACTACGATCATCATGCTCTTAATCATTGTCACATAAAATATATAAAAGCTCTCCAGGTTTTGTTTGTCTGTATGTAATTTGAACCTCTTGTCCTTTTTCTCTAACGGCTCGACCTAAGGCCGTTAGTTTTTCTCGTTTGAATTGTTTTACATTGTCCTTTCGGGGCCTTTTATTGCTGACTATGCGGTATGGGCTATGCTCATTGTTCAAGGCCATACGGTGACCTATATATGTTAATTTCTGTGTCATTTTGGTCTCTTGTGGGTAGTTGTCTCATTGGCAATCATACCACATCTTCTGTTTTTATATTGACACATCTGTGTCATCCCTGATATAGTTCACTTACACATCGTCATTTGAGCATGATGGACCAGCAATAGGTTTGCGATTCAGGTTGGATTGGTCGGTCCGACATCTCTGCTGGATTAGGATTCATTACTATCAAAGCTCCCTCTGCCTCTATCACCCTACCACCACTCCCAAGTGTTCTTTTATATTTTGGTGGCAAGACATGTCGTTTTCGAGAAATCTACGTATTAATCAGAAATAAAAAGAATGGAATCGTATTGATATGGAACACGATGTTGACGCTATTGCTGTGAAAGTAGTAAGATTGTGGTATGCACGTAGTATAATCGTGGAAAGAACGTGCTTTAATCGCAGTAGAAGCGTGGTAAGATCGTGTTGCAATCAAATAGCTCGTGGTATGGTCGTAGTGAAAATGTGATGAGCGTAGAAAGATCTTGATAAGCGTAGTGAGGTCGCAGAATAAGCGCGGTGAGAACGTGGTATAATCGTAGCGGGGTCGTTGTAGAAGCGTAATGAGGACGTAGTAGCATCGTGGAGGCAACGAAAATATACATTTTCATGCCGCTTATACCGCGACCTCACCACGATCTGCATTTATTTTAGATCGTGGTGAGCGTGGTGCGATCGTGGTCTAGTGGGACTGGGGCTTTACCTTCGCTGTATTTGACAAAGCATGTCGGCATTTTTGGTTCTTGTGGCTTTTTAACTTCGTAATTTGTGTTCTATTCGCGCGTCACTGATAAGTCTGTTGAAACGACGAAACGCACGTATGTCAAACAGAGTTCAAGCCTGATATCTGATGAGTTCTTTTTTGCAGTAAAAGCGAGTACTCTTAGTTCGGCATTTTGTGTTTTGTGCTGTGTGCTGAGTCAGGTCCTTTCCAGCTGCTTTTTACAGTTTGTTATCGTGTTGTGCTGTAACCTGCTGTTTGGGGATGATTGAGAGCTCGCAAACATCCTATAACTATCAACAAAATCATTATGACGTGCGCAAAACTTTCGAAAAATAACTATGTTTTCGATGAGCCTTGGTCCAATAGCTTCACTATCAGTTTGATTAAAACCAGTCCCCACTATCCACTTGCGTTTGTGGATAGTAGGGGCTGGTTTTAATCAAACTGCTTCACTGAGCATTAATTCATCCTGATGATAATGACATCTGTCATTAGGAATGGCAAGCTCAAGAAAACCTACCAATTTGGAGATATAAGCTGGATTTCAGATAGACTTAAAATATATCGATTAAATTAATTATTTGCAGAGGTTTGCAATTATTTTTTTTGTTATTCCACATTCAATGCACACTTTATTACACTAGTGTGACGGTCCAATCGGGACGTTAAATTCAACGGTACATGTTAGAAAAAAAGGCGGAAGATACCAATGGAGTATTTTATAACTCAATTTTATATAAGTCGAGTAAAACTGACAACCATGACAAAAACAAAATGAAAGACAAACAAGTTCCCAAAAACACTATATAGAATAAACTGTTATCATAGAGATATGTCTCGCATTTTTGTAGTTTCGATCATGCCAATGTTGAAATAAAAAATAGAAACACTTTAACATGTAAGTTTAGCAAATATTCCAAGTCAATGAACCATGACTGAAGGTACATGGCTAAACAATCTCCATGGAAATGAGATGTGCCAATGCTAATACAACTGCATACCAAATACCATTGACTTATCATAAAAATGAACCCCCAAGTCATATTGTAAATTTAAAAATGACCCCAAATGTAGTTGATAAAAAAACTTTGACCCCCCATCTGGTTATATTATTTATCAATGATTTAAACAATTTAATTAACAGCATATTTTTATTGTAAGATGAATATATGCATTTATAAACATATTTACACAAGTTTTAGATATATTCACTAAACATGACTAACCTATTCTTTTACAACTTCTTCACCACTTTCATGCATGTTTTACCCCTATGTTACAAACTTGATCAATATCAATATTATTTGTTTCCTTCTCAACTGAATTTTTACAAATGTCTTGTAATCCATTGATGTTGGAAGTAAACGTAAATTCATCATTTGATTTACACAATTCTTTCTTTAAAACACTACACTGCTCAAATAGATGTTTTACATTTCGCTTTATAGCTTTTCTACGGTTATGTCCAGTTTTTTCCCTTCTTATTCCAATTTCTGTTCTGTCTACTCTCCCCTTGCCTAAATCAGATGTGCCAATGTTCATACAAATGCATACCAAGTATCATTGACCTACCACTACTACTGGTTCCCCATAAACTGACCTAATCACACAAACTTCTACATGAAAACTAAGCAAAAGTTTCAAAGTCAATACACCATGACTGATGGGGTGGGGCCAAATAATCTCCATGGTAATGAGATTTATCAATTCTTATACAACTGCATACCAAATATCTTTGACTTACCACTAGTTGTTCACTATAAACTAGACCTAATCACAAACTGATACATTGTTGACGCCGCCGCCGACGCCGGAAACAGCATACCTATGTCTCGCTTTTTGTCTCCGTCAAGCAAGACAAAAACTAAATACGGAAGCAACATAAACCCCACCAAACAACTGAACATGGGGTTTATCTCGGGTGCTCCGAAGGGTAAGCTAATCCTACTCGAATAGTGGCACGAATCGTGGTGTTTGTGGTTACTACAAATTCGTTGCCGAGTCTCAATTTTGTTGACATTAAAGAACTCTGGTTAATCTTTCACGGGACTAAACGAGGCCCTCTCTAAGGTAAAATTACTTAACCTGCCAAAATATGCAATTTCCTCATTGCAGGACAAATTCCCAGACCTTAATTTCTAAAAATAAAACGATGTGGTATGATTGCAAATGAGACAACTCTCTACAAGAGACAAATTACACAGAAATCAACCACTATGGGTCACAGTACGACCTTCAACTTTTTTTAATTAGTTTTGAATGTCCATGAAATATTTGCCACTGGAGCTTTAACCAAAAATATCCATCCAAAAAAAGCATTTCATTGTTCAAAATAGTGCTTTTCCTGTGCCAATTTTTTGAATGACCTTGTATGTAACTACTGGTAGTCCACCATTCCAGATTTTAAAATGATTAATTTCTTAATAAACAAACCCACCACAGGAGCATGTGTCTTTCCCAGGTCCGGAACCTTAAGGGATGTCTTGACATGTCTTAAATGTGTTTCTAATGAGAGAAATTTGTGTTAATTGTAGATCTTTGGTAGTTTTTGTATACAAGAATTTTTAAAGACCTATATTGCTTAAGAATGTATGTGCTGCATGTTTGGATGTCTTATTGTTCTTTTTACCTTGGGCTGCTGTCTCATAAAAAGTATAATCCATAGTTTCTGTGATCTTCTGTTATTTATTTTGAAGAACGTACTTCAACATACTCTTTTTTATTTAAAAATTTATTTAAAAAAATGCTAGCATTCAAACTCAAATCATTCAGCATTTCCAGCACATATGTTAAAAAGTTGTATAAAGTGCTATGTTTCCTGCTACATTTTCAATCAAATTAATCTGATTTACTATAAACATTGATTGTTTGTACATGTAGCTTAGCGTCCCGTGGCAAATATTTGTGCAGGCTTTAGGAATAATTATAATCAGTTATCTGGTTATATAGTATATGGCTTCATAATAAACAATGAAAAACTCACGAAGATATGACAACGTTTTTTAATTTTCTGCACATTAGGAAAGCCATATATATTTTACAACAGAGAAATATATTGATCTATAATACAAAATGTACATCGTCTTAATCTGATTCAACACAATGTACAGTCATGCAAAGTGGAAGTTATTTAAATGACATGGTATATTCATCGTTGTTATATTGAAACATATTAACCAGTCAAAATTATTCATTCCTTCAATTTAATTTGATCCCGCAGTATAAGTTTTCCACAATAAAGTCTCCGAGTCAGTTTTGCCACAAAGTTCCTGATAAGAGTTATCTCTCTTTGTCTCTCAACCATTACGAACTTGTAGCTAAAACAATACATTCCCTGTTCTTCTGTAATTTACTTAAAAGTCGCTCTTCTTTACTTTTCAGATATCTTATCCTTAGTCCTTTTAATTTATAGCCCACAATTACACCAATAATGAATGTTATTCCGCCGAAAATAAGCGCACTTTTACCAGATACTCTACCCGGCGTATCCGACATTGTGTCAGCTAAGGGGAAGTAAGCAATAACATATGATACGAGAGGCTCCTTCGGTTAAATTCAGTAGATATTATGAGGGTGTTGATGGGGGTTACAGAATAGAGAATAATGGTCAATATAAAGAAAAGAGTAAAAGTTATGCAAAAAAAGGATAACGAATAGAAAATAATGGGCAACAAAATCGCACTTCTAATGCGAATTAGCCAATTCGAATCAATTCGAATTGAAAAAGAAGAGTGTGTGAACGTTATTAGTGAAATTAGATTCGCATCCGATTCGAATCAAATGTACGTGTGAACAAGGCATAAATATAATGCAAAAAAAATATATAAAGAATAGAATATAATGGAGAAAAAGTATTATATAGTGAAAAATGGCCTAAAAATTGAAGTATACATAAATGCACTAATTTTACAGCGAATTTAGTAATTAAAAACTATATAAATAACAAAGCATGCAACAAAAATACTTTATTCTTTATACGGCTGGGAAAACTAGATTGGTTAACTTTATAAATAACAGAATAAAATATATCACAAGGGGGGTTTAATGTCTAACACCCATTGCAAAATTCACATTTTATGATATTATTGATATGAAATATTCATATGTATGGTAAGTGTATGAATAAAATGAAAAATATGTTCCATATGATGGAATTCTTTACCACTTAGAAGAAAAAAAAGTGCGGAAACAATTCGTTCAAAGTTTTCGGAATATTTATTGAACAAGCAAGAGGATCTTTAAAATATTTTATTTTAGAAAATGTATATTTTAATGAGGATTTGTACAATTATATATTATTTAGATTCAAAATGGTTGTTTGAAGGCTTTATGGAAGCTCCATTATTGCTAACTGTGCTAACCTCTTCATATAGGGTATTGGCATACTTCCTGGCCTACTAGAAATGTCAAACCAAAGGGAATAAAAGGTGCTTTTAACATAAAAATTAGAAGATGTGATATGATTGCAATTAGACAACTCTCCGGCCACAAGAGATCAAATGACTCAACTATTGATCACCGTACATAAGTAAGAAGTAAGATCAATACGTTGGAGTAACCTCTAGTTTCAAAAATTATAACAAAATACATTTTATCCAAAATTTGATGTAATTTATTTTTCATAAGTCATTTTACAATTAACTTGTAAGACAGTGCGCTAGATAAACATTGTACCTTGCACTGTACTTATGGCAGTTCAAACTTCATCTAACATCAAACAATGCTCATCTATATATGAAATAAGATAACAGTATCCCAGGTATCGTATATGATCACTGTTATTTGAATTCGCACTGGTGTATCTAAAATGCATCCCCATGGAAGACATGTTCCCGCTATTGATTTTGAAGTTGGAAAGAGAGGCATTGAAATGCAGGTGAAGGGTCGTGCACTATTCTGGATTGTAACAATAACATTCGGCATTGGAGTTTGTGCGGGCATATATATTTGCAGAAAAAAATATTTATTCAAAAAGAAATAGGGTTATGTACATCATTATTTTTGAAACTTATAAAGAGTTGGTTTTCTTATTTGTTTTTGACTACCCCGTCTGATACTCATACATGTATCTGTAATGATCTATATGATTATTTCCGTTTGTTGTGATTGTAAACAAATCGATCTACATATACATTATATTCATCTTGTATACAGAAATGGCTGACTTGGATATTGAATTCGGGAAGCATGGACTTGAGGTTGAAGCCAAAGGAAAAGCATTATTTTGGATAGCGACACTATCATTCTTAGCTGGATTAGCAATAGGAGGCGTGATAGGATTTAAAGTGAGGGACAAAGGTGGAAAAATAGCCAAGAAGTTTAAATAATAATGGAGAAACGCTGACTAATCTTTATATGCTTTTATACATACACGTATACATGAAAACCTTTAACGTGTGTAAAATCCTTCAGACCATGGAATAGGACCATTATTTCAGTGTGATTTTATGTGTCTATAAACTTCTGTTTACAGATATTTTACATTTAATGCAATAATTAAGTACCTTTGTATAAATTGTTATTATGTTATATATATATATATATATATATATATATCGTGCGTGTTGTAACTATTGTATATATAAAACAGACACATCTATTGTATTCAAACTTAAGTTTACTGTACAATGTTAACTGAAATCTGAATTTATCCAACATCTTTGTAACAATATATCCATCAATCAAAATGTTTTTTTTTTATATTTACATCATACCAATGAATAAGAAATAATTCATGAATCAGAAATACTTTTAGAACATAACCATTTATCATTCGTTATGGTTTTTTTCTAGTTCGTGTGCAAATGTTAAAGAAAACATGGCAAATGTCAGCGAAACAGCCACTAAACAACAAAATAAGAAAATTTTAATTAAACCTCCATTTTTGTCTGCAGACGTGAGCAAGTGGACATAATATTAAAAAAGCTTTGAGAAATAGATGACCTCGAAAAGTGACAAGTAAAAGATGCAAAACCTTAGGACGTAGTTCATAGAGGAATCATGCAATGTTCCTAATATTGTAATACACTTCATCAAATACTACACTTAATGTGCAAGTTGATCGTTTGCAACATGGGTGAAGATGAAAGGAATTGGTATTTTTTTTTATTCGTGATCCTTTATTGCCTTACCAGAACAGATACTTGGCATACATTTTACAATAGATTCTAAAGTTATTATTAGAGTTATCTCCCTGAAAATGAGTTTATGGTACAGTCTATAGAATATTACATTTCACATGATAAGGGTCCAAATCAGTAAATTACATACACTAGATATATGAACTTCAACATAATTTTATATCTTTAGATAAGATATACAAAAAAATCGACGTGTGTATATATGCTTTTCATCCATGAATCGCATATATGCCTATTTTTTTAAGTGGACAAGTACTTTTAAAAATACTTACACTTAATTCAGTCATCCAAAAAATAATATGCTCCACTGATGCGTTTGGTTTCAAACTTTACCCCTAAATTCATTATCTGGCAGTGTTGTCAAGTTTGTGAATTCAAATACCTTAGTCAGTGACAGAAGTAAAATACAAATAAAAGAGAAACTTTCCAGTGACAAAAATCGATACTTGGCAAGATTTAGATGTTAAAAACTTTAATGCCACAATCTATTTTTATATAGGTACTAAAACCTAGGTAAAAAAATAAATGCACAAAATATCTCCAGACTAACATGAACTTGTATACCATATCACTGAAATGATATGTACATATTATTGCAGTTTGTCGAGCCTGCGACTTGTGTCGCAGAAAGCTCGACATAGGGATGGTGATCCGGTGGTGGCCACGCGTCGATAACACACTTCTTAAAAAACTTCATATTTCCGAAGGCAGAAGATGTTGATATTTCATACTTTGTATATATATGCCTTATGTTATAAAGTTTCCGTTTGTCAAAAGTCAAAAGTCAGTAATCATTGACCTCATGTTCATGGCGGTTCAGTGACTACTTAAAAAAAGTGTAGCCTCAAGGTTTTTAGTAATCTTCATTTCTCTCTTATTATGAGTAATAGGATAACTATATTTTGTATATATTGAAAATTACACACTGAGAATTGAAAATTACACACTGAAAATTAAAAATTACACACTGAGATTTCATAAAGACGCACTGAGATTACAAAAATGAAAAACGCACACTGAGAATTGAAAATTACACACTGAGAATTGAAAATTACACACTGAGAATTGAAAATTACACACTGAGATTTCAAAAAGACACACTGAGAATAAACAAACTGAAAACACACACTGAGAATTTGAAATTACACACTGAGAATTTAAAATTACACACTGAGATTTGTGCGCACTTTTTATGCGCACATATCTAATTAGCATACTTTATCTGAATCTATTACAAGCTTAAAACAACAAGGGGACATAACTCGTTAGTCCTTCGATTTGGTTCCAAATTATTAATAAAAACCTTTAAAAATACAAGAACAAGAACAATACCCACTGACTCTTATTACAAAATATAACCAAATGGTGAAAAACTTTATTAAAATTATAAGTAAAACATTGGAACAATCTGCAAAAGAATGCAGTGAAATTTTTACTCAAGTGTCTATTATAGCATATAAACGTAACAAAAATATAAAAGATTAACTAGCGAAATCAGAGAAACAGTTGGAAGACTTTTGAAAAGGGACACATATTTAATTACTGGTAGTAATGATCTGAATTATAGGCAACAAACTTATGAATATGAGCGATGTTAAGTCTTGAAATTTATTACGAATGTTGGTTGAAGGAATCGCATTTCATTATAATGACAAGAGTTCTTGAGATCAAGATATTAATCTGTTGAATTATTCATCTCATGAATATTCATTAGTAATTTGCATATTAATCTCAGTGTGTATTTTTTGAAATCTCCGTGTGTAATTAACAATTCTCAGTGTGTGTTTTTCAATTTATTTCATCTCAGTGTGTCTATTTAAAATCTCAGTGGGTAATTTTGAATTCTCAGTGTGTGTTTTTTATTTTTTTTAAATCTCAGTGTGTAATTTCGATTTCTCAGTGTGTTATTTTAGGTTTTTAAATCTCAGTGTGTATTTTTTTTTCTCGAAAAAAGGGTTTAAACATAGTTTTGACGAGAACGGCTTGCCATAGTATGTGGATACCTTGCAAGGTCCGCATGCCTCTCAGGCAGACAATTTGCATTTGATGTCGACCTCATTTTTTATGGATCAGTGAACAAAATTAAGTTTTCGTGGTCATGTCCATATCTCAGATCTCTGGTTAATTTCGTTTCTTAGATACTATATACAATAGGTCAACTATATCTAAATCATGTAATGATTGTGAGGTGGTGTACATGTCTGTCTATAAGGGTTCATCTGACCTTGACCTGATTATCATAGTTCATTGATCAATGTTAAGTTTCCCTGTTTAAGTTTGTTTCTTAGAGTTGTAATAGGTCTACTACATATATAGTGAAAACATGTTTGTGTATATATGGAATGATTGTAAGGTGTACATGTATTTCCAGTTTACTTTATCTGACCTTGACCTCATTTTCGTCGATAATGTTAAGTTTATGTGATAGTTGTAGTGAAGCTTTATATTTATGACTATCAACATAAAACCAATGGTTAATAAAGAAGGCAAGACATTTCAGCCTGTGCACTGGTTTTTAAACATAGCGAATGAGACGAGGAGTTAATCTCTATTGCCGACTGAGAGCAGCGAACGAGCTAAAAAGCTTCACATTTTGTCGAAATTTAAAAATAAATTTATAAGGATTAAAAAAATATCTAAATGTATCCGTTAACCGAGTTCCTGTGCTATTGAATTCTGCCCTGTACAACTCAACCGGAGGATGACTAGTTCCTGTGCTATTGACCTCTGACTTTACAACTCAATCGGCAGATGACTCGAGGAACGTCAAATAATGATCTCATTCTCTACTGTACAAGACTAATTGTAGAGATATCTATCGTATTTACTATAGAACTTTAAGCTTAATCAATACATGTTGATAAAAAAAGGAGAGACCATGTTTACATTCTATTTTGCAAATGTCAAATAATTAATATTCACTCCCTTTAAATGGTATTTTAATAGGTAAATACTATTATACATACGGATGTGTTTACATCCAACTTTTATACAGGATTTATGCGATTGAAAAATTAAAATTAAAATGTCTATTCATTTGTAAATTCCGGTTGAATTTAGATAACTGATTTAAATTCATTTATAATTTCTATACCTGTTCTTTAACAAAGTTATTTCATATTTTGACAAACGGATTTTAACAATTGCATATACATGTGAGTATTATGAATATTTAACATTTGTATCATCGTATGAATTAGAATTTAATCTATACCGCTATATATATATATGTCCTGTATTGTACCGTTTTGCCCCGCCACATTTATATGTCTGGTATGTGCCTGTCCCAAGTCAGGAGCCTGTAATTCAGTGGTTGTCGTTTGTTTATGTGTTACCTTTTTGTGTTTCGTTCTCTTTTTTGTACACTTTAATAAGGCCGTTAGTTTTCTCGTTTGAAATGTTTTACATTGTCATTTCGAGGCCTTTTATAGCTGACTATGCGGTATGGGCTTTGATCATTGTTGAAGGCCGTACGGTGACCTATAGTTGTTAATTTGTCACGGTGTCATGTTGGTCTCTTGTGGAGAGTTGTCTCATTTGCAATCATACCACATCTTCTTTTTTATAATTAAGCAAATCATGTGATGACTGAGAAGTTTCATTTTTTCTGTCTTATACCCACGTGTTTATACCAATATCGGTAAGCACATTTATGTCACCTTCCGTCCTTCTGTAACAATGAGCAAAACCAATATATCACAACAAGCTTTAAAAGGCCAAGAAAAGACAATTGTAAAACAACACAATCGAGAAAACTAACGTCCTGATTTAGGCACAAAACAATAAAATAAAAGCAAATATGAAATACAGCAACACACGACAACCACTGAATAACAGGCTCCTGACTTGGGACAGGCACATACAGAATGTGACAAGTCCGCACCCCCCCCCCCCCCTTAACATGGGACATAAAGAATAATACATGATAAATTCGGTCTCATATGCTGTATGAATCCGAGCTAACAGTATCATTCAAAGCACCGAAGGCATCGAGGCATAGGTTAATACTATCAGTATGTGCATTTGCTTCAGTTTATAACCTTTAACAGTATTATAGCGGCTGTCACTCTTAATTTCTCGTATGAATTGCCACGGTATTACATTTGTCATTTCGAGGCCTTTTATAGCTGACTATGTGGTATGGGCTTTGCCCATTGTTGACTGAGGTCTTATGGTGACCTATTATTTACTCTCACTTGGGACAGTAACATATATATACTGTTAGATATAAAGACGTTACGCACAGTGTTCGGTTTAGTAATGGTAACGTTACTCGACGTAGTTTCAACCGACTTCTGTACAAAACGTCAGAGCTTTGCACTGTTTATAATACAGCTGGCATTTTGATGTTAAACTACTTATTTAAAAAAAAGATAGACTGTTAACATGACTGATTATATATTTTTGACTAAATCTGTGGAAACATTAAGGGAGAAACGGAAAATACTGGAAAAAAATAAAATGAGATAAGCTGTGTCAGAAATAAAAATGTGTTTGTTAAAATCAATAAAATCGCGTTAGCATGAAGAGGTGGCGAACCTTTTCTATGATTTATGTGAAAATATTGTAGTATCGAAGTGCTTGCTTTCATTTTTGTTAACTCGAATTTTCAAATCTTACAACTCTATGGAATTTCGAAAATGGCCACTGGATTGCGAACTGACATGATGTTTTTCGTAACCGTTTCACACTATGAATATGATCCTATTGTATCCAACCGGTACAAATTTTACCGAAATCCATTCAGTAGTTTTTGTTTTTTCTTCGTTTATATTTGGACGGTTAGTTATTGTTGTTAGATCTACGTCTTACACGACAAAACCAGCATTATGAATACGGAATCATTGCTTTGTTGTGTAATAATACATAACATAAGATTTATTAAAATCATGTTTTATTTAATTTCGATTAAAATGATGAATTAAGACAAGTAATTATTTAATAATACGCAGAATTGATTTGTTTTTGTCCTACTTTTGCATCAAGAAATGGTCAAATGCAACATAGACCGAATACCGTGCGTTACGTCACTATGTACAGCCTGGGACTTATACATTTATTTATTTATCCCATACTGTTGCACCCCATTTTGCTTTATTTTGTGTGCTTATTTTGTTTTTATTCGTCAAAGTTTTACCATTTTTCTTTATCATAACAAGACCCTCATGAGTATAACATACACATTTTCAAACATCCTGGCACTTTAAATTTCTTGGAGGTGAAATTCTCGGGATTTTACCTCAAACTCTATGGGAAAAACAATTTTTAGTTCCAATTTAAAACCAAACGGTAAAAGATATCACAAAGATTTTTAAAACACATATCTAATATGATAAGGAGATTTGAAAAAAATTTAATTTTAATGATTCAACAAAAAATAAATTGAGTTATAAGTTTGTGTACCTATATATGGTAAAACCCGAGGATTCGCCACCGCTTCAACTCCAATATTCAAATAAATAAACACAATCTAATTATCTGATTGGTCAATCTTCAGCTGTGATGCAAGCATGAAATTATGGTGTATTTTTTTTTTCCAGAAACCGCTAATAGAAAGAAAAGCAACACTTTATCATAACAGTTTTAAATCACGTGGTTAAAAAATGTTTACATTAGTTATCAGAAATGAACTATAGTGTCAACAAGTCTCGTGTCATTCGAGAATAAAGAAGTTTTAAAGTTTTCATATTCTCCAAAAAGTTAACAACTTGCTTTATAAATGGTAAGAAGTTTGCGATTTCAAATTATACGTTCAAAACAAGATAAGACTTATATTTTGTTGGTCTGGTAAACCACATGGTTTTGTTTATGTTATCAATATCAATGTCTCCGACAAAAATCACACAATGTTGTGATAAATATTACTTGTACTTCAATGTAGTTCAAAGATAGGCCTACAGAATAATGAGCATTCGCAGTAGTAGTTTCGGTGGTCCTCCCGTAGGACGTGATAGATAATTTGGTAGTCATTTTTCAGGTTACCACAAAAAATGAAGGCAGTCACTTCTCTAGTCCCCCCCCCCCCCCAAACCCCACCCCAAAAAAAGGGGGGTATAGATAAATTTAAGAATGAGTCCATATTTTTTTTACAATGTGGATATTTTCACTTACATGACAAACAATTTTGAGGAAAAGTTCTGATAGTGTTGGGGAGGCTCCAAAAAACAAAATCATATATATAATATTAACATGTTTAAATTGAGGTAAACAAATATTTTTTCCCTAAGGGACGACATCAAAAGATCAATGTAAGATAAAAAACTTGATTCAAATAGTTTGGGGGTGGGGGGGTTGAACGGCTGCAAGATTTGGTTATCCGACATTGATTTTTACATATATCCATATGGGTCAATCAATTTTTCCCAAATTAAGTTAAGAGGGGGGTGGGGGGGGGGTCAGTGAAAAAACTATGTGAATTAAGTTTTTTATCCTTCATTGAACTTTTGATGTCGTCCCTAATTTGCTGAATGCATATATATGAACATATATAAGTCCAAATAATTATGATGTCTGGCAATAGTTGTGATGTCTGGCAAGGGACGCCTTCCTACATGTAATTAGGAAGGTGCCCCAGAAAAAAATAGTACCTTGCCAGACGTCTGTTATATTAAGGTATATAGGAATTTTTATTTCTGAGACAAGTGCCTGTGATATATGTACTAGTAGTTTGGACTTACTAGTACATATATCACAGGCACTTGTCTCAGAAAAAAAATTCCTATATACCTTAATATAACACGGTATATAGGGGAAATAAATTCTGAGACGAGTGCCTGTGATATATATGCATTCAGCAAATTAGGGAAAAAATATTTGTTTACCTCAATTTAAACATGTTAATATTATATATATGATTTTGTTTTTTGGAAATTTCCAGTTTGACTATGGTAAAAAAAAATTGTCATTAGTCCTTTCGACTCAGTTTGATAAATATAAAATTAATATTTATTCTTTATGATAGAATTAAGGTACAAAAATGTATATACATATACAATGTATACACCAATCTAGAGTTTTTTTCAATGAGTTCCACTGAAAGACCCAATTGACCAATCTCTTCTTACTGTGACGTAAGAATGGTATATTAGCATAAATACAACATTAACTGTTAAGTGCAAGAATTCCAATGATGTAATTTCCCAAAATTAAGTTTCATAAGAACATTTTGTACATGTACAAAAATATTAGAATTTTGTTTTTGAAATTTGATGTAAAGTATAATTTAGAAAATGGTTAGTCTTTTAAGGTGGTAGACCTAGGTTAAGGGAAATAACTCTTAAAATCATCAGTACGTTTGTGTCAACCATTTTCAAAAACATATTCTAAGCTTCTAGGTTACATAGATTATTTTAAATCTGTATCAGGTAAATGCTTAAAATACATTGGTGAACTTGACTTTTACAAACGCTTGACTGATTTAAAGAGTTATCTCCCTTAACCTAGGTCCACCTCCTTAAATTTCCTAAACTTATTTGTGTCATTGTTTGTACATAAATGATGGTCTTGTACATAGATATAATGGTATGGTATAAATAAATTTATGAATATAGAAATAAAGATTAAAAGACCAAATTAATGATGTAATAATATTGTGAAAAAACTTTTGTTAAGTATGTCAATATGTATACATATTTGTTTAGGGGCCAGCTGAAGGACGCCTCTGGGTGCGGGACTTTCTTGCTACATTAAACTTTTTAAAATGATTAAAGACCCATTGGTGGCCTTCTGCTGTTGTCTGTTCTATGGTCGGGTTGTTGTCGCTTTGACACATTCCCCATTTTGATTCTCAATTTTTTCATTATTATTTCTTACAATAAGTAATGTACAATGTATAGGAAATGATTGAGCTAATATATCTACAGTATATAACTTATTAGCTACACTTGATAATCAGTTTGACCTACAAATGTGTAAGAACTAAAAAAAATCCCATTTCAAAAATGTCAATCAAATTGAAAATGATGAATAGTCCAGGGTTCAAATAAGTAAACAATCAGTAAAGATCAATTAAACATATATATTTAATTCTCAACAAACAAAATATATGCATTGGTATAGGGATACACACTATATATATTGATACATAAAGCATTTGTACAGACATACAAAATTAAAACCAAGCCAATTTCAGAAGTTACAGTGATATTAAACACTAAAAGAAAACAATATACATATGTATGGTTGTCCAGGAGAACCTATATACAAAATGTAGCTACATGTATACTATTTTCCTTATAAATTTATTATACAATGATAGATTTTTTAAGTGATTTTGGTTGGTTTCTCTATTTTATAGTTAGCAATAATGAAATAGTCATCGTTACATACAAAACATGTAAAATTATATGGGATTCATCTAAAATGTCTCTAGAAAACATTTCCATTTTCAATTGCAATATTTTGTCTTCTAACAGTTGAAATAGGCAATTTACTATTTTCCTGTTTTAAACCTACATGTACAAAAGTTATAAATGTTTGGCCATTTTAATGCTCAAAACATTAGAATTTCCAGTTTTCTGTATTATGCATGACTTGTGATTTGATCATTTATAAAATATTGGTTATTCCACAAAAATGACTAATTACAATCATCAAGTATGGATTTTACATTTTCGGTATAAAATGAATACTTATATTTATATGAGTTTATGAAGTTTGCAGGAAGTTTTTCTTGTTTTCCAGTTATTATTTTTTCCCCAGTAATTATTAATAATTGTATCTATAGAGTTATCAATTTCCAAAGGATATCTCCCCAAATAACTTTTTTAAATCAGATTCTGAAATGGGAAATTGCTGTCAAACTTTTGTGGGAAACATTTATAACTTCTAAGCTTAATTAGTTAATAGTATGGTATACAAAGTCAAACTTGTTGAGAATGTACATGATAAACATACTGTTGCTGAAATGGTTCTAGAGTGGTGAATGTCTTTTCAAAATGATATTAGAAATCAGGCCTTAATCATTATTGTTAAACATATTATTTTATGGTGTTTGTCAGTAGGAATGTGTGAATGGGGAGGGGGGGTCAGAATTACATATTAATAAAACATTATGATGAACTCGTGTATTTTTTTTAGCCTCCAATAAAATTGCAAAAATTAAAAAATTTAAATCTTTAGAACAAAATAAGTTGATGCAGTGTATTGTATGAAACTGGTGTTTGTTATTACACTGATATAATGAGGAGAAATATAAAGAATAGCTGTAATCATGTGCAGCTATTTAATGATAATAAAATCTGGGAGAAGTTCTCCAGATTGGCAAGATTGTTTTTATTAAGCAAAAGAAAGCCAATAAATACTCTCACACCCTGGCTTTGGTCCAATGATGATCTAATATGCTATATTATTAGAATTCATAAGAAACCTTAGAAACTGGAAGACATTATACACCTTGCAATACATGAGATATATCTGGTTTTCTACTAAGGAAATGTGATATTACAACTTATAATTATTTCAATGGAATAGATATATTCATATCATTGGAAAATTTGAAATGGTGTTAATAAGATTAAAAGAAGAACTTGTGTAATGTAAAGAAAAGACTAACATATATAGCCAAAACATTGACAACCATTATAGGAAGCATCTAAATGTTGGAAAATAATTAAACAGTAACATTAAAATATGACAACTAGTTTAATCAACCACTGAACTATTACAAAAATTGTGTCTAGTTTGATTCTAGAAAAGACTTCTACATTTGAATTTAATTGACTGTCAAAACTACAGAAATGGGTGTAAAGGGGATTCATGAAAGAAGTGGTTCTACAGAAATATGGTGTATTTTCAGAGCTTCAGATGAAAAGAGAACTTGTAAATGTCAGACTGGGCCAAACAGCGACCCTGACACAGAAGACTTTGGTTGTCAGGTAGAGCTGGAAGACATGGATGAAAGTTTCCAATTGGCAGATACTAGTTTCTGTTCCATGAAAAGTACAGGTAAATGAAATTATGAATTCTTCATACTAGAAAACATTTTTACTCCTATTCAAAGTAGGCTTGGTTCAATAGTTTTCTTTCAGTAAGAAAGGCATGTATCAATCTGGATTGGAAATTGAACTGAACAGAGATTTCTTATATATATATATATATATGTATCAGATTATACAGCCAAATTGTAATCATTACATTGTATTATCAAATCATCTCCCATAGCGCTCTTTTCTTGATTGCCTCTACTTAGGATGAAATCTGGCCAATCTATTGTTATTGAAAATGGTCTTATGGTTTCCTTCAGGCATTTTGTCCATGCATTTCAGGCACATCATCATCATCTTGTTTTAAGTATATATATACATATACAAGGGCAAACCTAAACATCACATGGAATGTCAGATTGAAGTGTTAACATATATACATGTATCCCTAAAGAATATTTGCTAATTATACTTCAAATACAAGTTCTTTCCCTTTGGCAACTTTTATCAGACAAAACAGTGATATTTATATAGTTGTTTTAGTTTCTCTTGGTTAATGACTTTTCAGTCACAATTTTTTTTATACCAAAACGAAAAATCGCGAAATACTAAAATACCAAAATATAATGTAGTTTTGAACAAATTTAAAAAGCTATGCATTACGCATGTACATGTATGAATTTGCTCTTTCTGGTGTCAATGAAAATTGAAACAACTCACACTACGGAGATGTTGAAAATATAAATCAAATCTATTGCTTATATTTCTATCATCATGTAAATGATAGGTTTTGCAAGTAAAAAGCAAACAGAGGTATTAACATGCTCATTACTTGTTTATTAAACAAGTATGGTATAGATGTATGGTGTCAAGAATTGAATGCTTCTTTTTATAACTTTATAAAGTTGCAAAGCTTTGATCATGCACACATTTTAAAATGAAGCACAGAATACAAAATGTGCTTTGGTCAGCACTTTACACTTCAATAAAATAATAGAAAGAAGCATCCACAACTTTTAACATTGTGAGGTAAACACCTTATTTTAGGAAAGGATTCAAACATATTCTTATATAAATGGCCATCTGCCAAGTAAACCTGTGATGGAACAGTTAGAAAAGGTTTTCACATTAATTGAATTGGTAAAATAATTGTTGATAAATGTAAAATGGCATTAAATCATGTTTTTAAATAACAAAATTGATACAAGATGGTTAGTGTCAAAATATTATGTATTTACATGGGCCTTGGCACAACTTACTGAAATTGAAACTGTTTTGTTACAGTTGAATGTTATTAGTCATGGCTCTTTCAAAGTTAAATATTACATAACTGCACGTCTTACGTAATTACATTATATTAACACATGTGGAAATTAGATATTTGTAGAAATGGCAAAAACAAACGAGATTTAATCTAATAATTGGTAAAATTCTTTTACATGTAACTTTCTGTCTGCATGTAAAAACTATGAGAAACAATTTTATGTGTAACTGGTATTTTCAATCATGCATTATTATATAGGCATCATAATTAAGGTCTTTCCCCTACATGAGGAAAGACCTAATTGTTTTTCTAATTTTTTATGATCTTTTACACTAAAGATGTACAAAGTTCTTATCTTTTTCAATGACCTAAAGTGATAAACATGGACAATAAATTGGTTATTGATACAAGATAATCAAACAAAAATTGTATTGTGTCAATATCTAACATCTTAAGTTTGTGATCTACTTTGGACTTATTAATTGAATGTTTTTTTTAGTTGATCCTCTTTGCTTCAGGCAATAAAGTTATTCTTTTACAAGGTCATATTAGTTAGTCTAATTGATTGGTTTATTTCAATGAAAATTCTATTAGAAGTACATTTTGCAGTGGTTTTTTTTCGTATTGGTATTTTGGGAGGAAATGCATGAAATATTTTGTTTAAATCACCAGACTTTATATCAGCAGTATCAAGTGTTAAGTGTATGTCTGGGATTCACATGTTTAAACGTTTCTAAAAAACATGTAAGTTTTTCTTCTTTTTCACTTCTTTTATACTTATAGTAAAGATATTCTCTCACAAAAGTGTCTATTTAAAAAATTAATATTTTGCATTTGCATTTTAAGTGTAAATATACAATTATAATGTTATTGGCAAAATTTGTACAAAAAAAATAGACACCAAGCTTATAATTTTGTACACCAGACACAAGTTTTCAAAAGATAGTGACTAATTTGCCAGTTAAGCCTTTTTCTGAAAGAAGTAAAGTTGATAATCCTTTGATCTGCTACATGTATTTTCTGGTATCTTATACATTACGGTCTCATCTATTTATCAAGCACCATATATCATCTATTCTAAATCCAGTAAATCCTTTGGCCTAGAGACAGAGAAGTCAATGTAAAAAATCTTCCAAATTTGCATTAAAACTTGTCTTTGCCAAATGTATGAGTAATAATGGTATAAAGTGTACACATAAAAACTTGTTTCAAAATAAGGATTAAAATATAAAATACTGTTTAGAAATGTTTTCGATGTGTGATTTTAATCTGGTTTAATTAGAAGAAATCCAAAGGACATGTATAGTCATCTGTTGTATGTTACAATAGAAATTAGCTAAATTAGGTCAGTCAATAATTATATAGTCAAAGGTTTCATCTGTTAATAATACACAGTCATCCCTTATAGTATGTAGTAGTATGATGAATTACAACAAAACAGGGACTTTACACATACTCTTCCTGCTTTTTTAGGATTTGAGAATTAGCATAACTTATATCGCATCAGAACATCTATTTGACCGAATATTTGTGGGATATAAATAATATTTTCTGTCTTTGATGATGGTTGAAGTGTTATAAAAATCGGGACTTGGCAAATATTCATTACGAGGATGGATCTTTCAGATGAAGACAGTTTGAGTGATCTTATTTGTAAGTTGTTGATGGGATATTTGTCATTGAGTATATCTAATGAGGACCAAGTAATTATGTTATAATTAGATACTAGGAGCTGTCTTGTTATCATTTATCATCACTCGTCTCATCATTTTTGTAAAGATAAAGTAAAGGAAAAATAAATGGAAGATTAGTTCTACTTCAATATACTTTTCATACTGTGCTGCAAAAAAAAGTTAGAAAAACTAATCCAATATCTCTTCATGGTTGGTAGTTCTAGGCTAATTATTGTGATTTTTGAAGAAATGCAAGATTTATAAGTAATTGCAATTTCAGAAAAACCTATGATCTGTAAGCAACGTTATTCACATTGCAAACCATGCAATAATTTTCTGGACTTATAGTAATTAAAACATCACCAGTAAAGTGAATTTGATGATAAAATATAAAATGGAGAAATTTGAAATTGATATAAATAGGATTTTGTTATGACAAATCAATGATTTTATTAATTTGATCCTCAGGTTAAGTTGTCTGATATAAAAACATTGAAGATGTCACTTGAACTGTTTTTGTTGAATAATATGAAATTTATGATAGTTTTAAAGTATTTTATGAGCAATATTATTGAAAGCAATTGTTTTATTTATTAAATACTTCACATATATATTCTAACCAGGAAATTTGTTTACATAACACAATAGGTATCAAACTCTAATATTGATTTAAACTTACGTTCACAAGATTCTTCTTTTCATTTTGGTTTATATTATCCATTAAAAATTTATGGAAGTTATTAAAGGGGAGATGTAAAAAGCTAGGGAAGTCTGTCAATCTATCAGTATATATTACACATTTCTAAAATCATTCTGAGCCTTGTGTTTCATATGAAGGTAGGTACCCTTTAAAATTATAATTCAATACGTAAAATAGTTATTATCAGAGTTTATATTGGATCTGCACAGATATTTCAAATGACAGATGTTCAAGAATCGGAAATTTTAAAATTGAAAGAAAGTCATTATAGAGTAAAATATTGTTATATATTGGGAGGTTTTTTGTTCTTTAAAATATTGACATTTCAAATTGTGTCTTCTTTTAACAAAAGACAAACGCTATTTAAAATTTGCCAGCTTTTGAAACTTTAAACAAACAATAAATGAATTCAGTATTAATATTTGCTTTTCTATATTGAATTTGCATGAAAATTGATTACACGGCATTTAAAATCCATTCATATGTACATCTTAACACACGTCACATTCCTAACTAACTTACACAACTGTTTACAACATGAGTAATCTCAGTTTTTCTAATCCACTTGAATGACAGAGATTTAGTTTATCATGCATTTCTAATGGTGATTTCAACTTTAGTCTGTGGAACAAAAAATTAGAATAAACAGATCAATGGAATATATGTTTGGAATTTACATGTGTAAACATTGATATAGATAAAATGTAAGGTAAACTGTGACACAAAGTAGATATTAAATCATAGTGGAATTTAAATCTGTAAAAAATAAAAATGTCATGTTATACTTTTTGATAAAGATTGAAATTCAAGGGATATTATTTCTGCCACTACAGTAAGTTTTTATATATCTATATACATGTGTATAATGTGTATATTTATTGATAGAATTTGATAAAATGTCAAGTGAAATGTATAAAAATTTAAATCCATTTTCGGTGCTATATATGTCCAGGACTATAAGTGTAGTGTTTGTATTTCATGACTTGAAAATTTGCTTTTCACCTCATTAAGTTTGTACTGCATTACACATACAGCTTTTGCATTGAATTGTTGTTTTGTAAATCTTGAAAGACATTCTTAAATTCTGCTAAAAATATAGTTATTTCTTTTGATTTTACTAAAATTTGTACAATATTTTGGGATTTACAAATCTAGAAAAGATGGTCCAAGAGTTCTTTCTAAATATGTCCAGTCATACCATCAAAATTATTAGAAAACAAGCAATTAATATTTAACATTTATATCTTCACTTAAGCTCTTGACATACTGTATAAAAGTGTGTATTGGGTTAGTTATAACAATATGAAGAAGAAGTAGTTATAAATCTTGAACAGCAATAAATGCTACAGCAAAAATGTACCAGTACTTATGATATAAAATATTACACATAGGAAGTGAAATAGACTATCAGATGAAAAAAAATGTCATAACCAGTAAACCAGAACACTTTCATTCTATAAATCAGATATCTTGTACTTGATCTGTATATTATTTTTGATTATTTTATCTATTTATTGTTGACCTTTATTCTTGCATTTTATACTGATTGTTAAATTTATATCACAGAAATTAGCCATGCAGCAATAAAAATGTCAAGTTGTCAGTTATAATTGCCAGTTAGTGTATAATGAATATATGATATTGAGGTTTTTATCTTTATTTTTTAGCCAATATGGACCAGGGAGAACTTGCAGAACAGCTGGCTTTGGTAAGTTTTTATTAAGATCATTTTTGTATATCATATACTTACCCATGTAAAACTTTTAGTAAATTGTTTATCACAATTTTTGTTCTCAGTTTATTTTAAGTCCATTACCATGGTCGACCATGTCATATCTATTTATCGTGCAATCAACCTTTCTACTATACAAATACAGGTGTACAGATAACCAAAAGTTGTACTAGACTCTCAGAGACTAGACCTTCATAGTCTCCTGGTATCCTACTTCTGTTGTGAGCCAACAGTTATGTGCAAATGACTGTTCTCTTCACAGTTCAATTTGGGACCCTCAATGTGGCATACATTTTTAGTTGTGTCGATTTCATTTAAAATACAAAGCTCAATGTTAAATTGTAGAATTGAAACAATATTTGTAAAGTGTAGGCAAACATAAATGCTACAAAACACAAATTGCCTTTTCTCTTTCTGTTTGAAAAGCTCATTTTATTTCCTTATACTATAAGAGTGTTGTATGTCAATTTGTTATAATAAATGATGATCATCATAACTGATTTCTGGCCAATACATTTTGATTTTTTTTATCAACTTATGAATATATTTAATTTGAGCAAGTAATTGATATTGAGCGGTTTGATATAGTTTTGAAATGTGTCACTTATGAAATATAGTTTAAATTTTCCCTGAAATTTACATGAATTTAAAATTTTATCTGACACGGGAGGAAAGATGATATATTTTATCTTCAATAGGAACAAAAGGTCACCTTATCATCCCCTTAAAGAGTTGTTGCAAGGTTATATATTGTGCAGAGAGTGTACAACTTGCCATAAATGGGTCAAATACCTATTTCAACTGTATATAGCTCGGTTATAATTTTTACATCATTCACACAAGTACAATAGAAAGGATCTCTCACAACTCTCAAAAATTTCTGTTTGACAGAATGTTGTGGTCATTATTACTTGACCACAACAGGAACTTGATTTCCTGTCTTATCTGGGAAATAAAACAGTTACCATGATATTAAAGTGTTACAAGTCTTTATGTTTGGTGACATTAAAGACATTAATAATGTATATTAATATGGGAAATTATGTTTGACAAGACAAGCTTGTTTCTTTAGATTGTAACATGGGAAAGACTTTTCTCTAATTTATAAATGAGGTTGTAAGATGGATTTCACCCTACATCGTAATTAATATAATAATATCCTTAATCAATTACAATCTTCAGCAAAAACATGACAGTAACAGAGAACATCTTTGTAGTTAACAAGCTCAGCCAGATCTAGCTTGATTGCTAGTTTTATTATTGAAGGTTTTGTGGTTCTCTCCTTGGGATATTACAGCTTCCGCCACTTAAATAATACTGACTGCCATGGTTAAGCCAATTGTACTAAGTGTTGTTAAACTATTACTGCAAAATAAAATAAATAACTGTAAATTTAAAAGAGGGAATACAGAAGTTTGAACAGCAATTGTTAGAGAGCTCAACCTTGTTCCACTATAACATGATTATGATAGTCATGAATATAAATGAGATATTTGCCACTGGACATTAAGCAACCATTGTTAACACAGTGACATAAAAAAAAAACTACCTTTAAAATAGTAGAGGGTCTCAAGTACATTGTGAGAGACATTAAACGTAGGTTTTATTGGCCATGCATGGTCTTTCATATGCATGTAGCACCTCATCAGTACATGTTAAAATCCATATGTGCATTTGATCAGTCTTTAAATTGGACATCATAATACATGTACTGGACTCAAACTTGTCATCAAGCCTACTTCCAGTTACATAGTAAAAAAAGAACAACTATTTTCTCAAATGCATAAGAAATCTGATAAATTGATTGGTAGCTGCTGTAAGTCACTGTAATGAAGGTTTTTTTCTCCGCTGTTTACCTACCTCCCCAAAAAATCTTTATATTGTATATGTGACTTCCAGAAATCAGATTATACAGTCCTGTTTATAAGTTTGAAAACACCTTATAAGCTGTAATTATTTGATGGTCTACAAACTGTTGTTCCATACTTTGTGGTAATATTGACTGCAATAATAAGAAACAAACAGTTATTTAGATTCACAGTACCTGCAAGTAAACAGATGTTTATACCAAAACAGTTACATCCAATGTGTATATATATATAAACCTTGATCTGTCTTAGAGTTTGAATTGTAATGAAATATTGACAATGTGAAATTATTCAAATACGATGTAGGTCAAACATGCCTTGTTTTGTTTGATGCAGCTGTTACATGTAGTTCATGAAATTGAGGGGGTAGTATTGTGCAGTAATGAAGAAAAGTAAAATAATACTTTAGTAATCAATAACATACAATATTAAAGATTTTTGAGATTTACATATTTGACAATTGTCGGCAGTGTTGACTCATACAGAAAAATGGCAGGTAAACTCATATTTACAATTTATCGTTTTATTTTGTTTATATGCATAAAGTTTTCCCTTGTCTAATGAAAAAATGTTTCTAAAGTCCTTTTAATCATTCTGTGGTTTTGCTGAAGATTTCTGTGGTTAGATTTTACCATCAAAATCAACATAAATCAATCAGTTTCAATTTTATACTGGATCCACCTGGTGGGATTATTTTTTTTATGATTAGTTTGTATAATGTTAATGTCTGGTGATGACTTAAGAAAATTTGGACTAGAGTGTAACCCTCTTAAAAAAGTATTGTTGTTGTTGTTGTTGTAGCCTAGCACATCTAAGCGTAAGGGTATTATGTTGAACTTAGCTTCATCCGTTTGAAAGAGAGAGAAGTGGTTAGGGTATTCCTGAGATTGGATCTACTGGTTTGTGGTAGGAAAAGTCAGTTAATGAATGTTAATTTCTTCTTAGGGAGCTACCATTTGTTTTTATGGGGGGGAGCTAGGATGAAAAATTTTGTCCTGCATTTTTTTTTTAGCTGTAATCTCTGTCCTGCCTTTTTATTTTTCACTCTGTTCGGTCCTGCCTTTTTTTTTTAGTTTATCCTGACTTTTTTTTACCTAAATTGTCGTCCTGACTTTTTTTTTTGCAAGCATCTCATCCTGCCTTTTTTTTTTACTCAAAACTCCTGTCCTGCCTATTTTTTTCAAATTTCATCCTAGCCCCCCCCCATAAAAATCAAATGGTAGCTCCCTTAGTACTCTAGGAAAACTACCAATATTCTATAATAAATCTCCAGCAAAATTTTGGGAATAAATGGAGTTTTGAAGTATTTTAAAATTAAATGAAACAGCAACCCAAAAACACAATAAACCTAACACAAAAAGCTGAGAGCTTGTTACATGTATATGGTGTGTAAAGATTTTTTTAAGATCAAATGTTTATTAACATTTTATTTATACAGTTGAACAAGTTGAATTGTCAGAATCAAGCACAAGATTGTAGAAACAAAATTAATGGAAATATTAAATTCAACTGTCAATCAAGTACTAGAGTATTAATAATACTAAATACTACATTGTAAATACTAGTAAAATATTTGACTGATTTAAGATTAGGTCATGTTTATTATAATAAATTTGATAATCTCCAAAGGGGTTATTAAAGTTAATCAAGAAGTAATAAGAGAACCTAGCTTGTACAATAGTCACACTTGGGTATAATACTTTTCTTCCTAATTCGGCTTTATAGCCTTGATAAGTCCAGTATTTAATCATATATTAGTCACGCTGCATAGTTATTTTAATACCCAACGAAACAATTATAAAATTATCTGTCACTTTGTCTGTAGGCGTTGTATAATTGTTTCCATTATAAGTTATGGTCATCTAGTGCAAGGCTATCTTTATTCAAATTGAGACAGATTTGGCATTCTTTGAACTTATATAATGTTTCTCCCTGAACCGTTCTATAGTCTACTTATTTGAAGTCTACAAGTAACCTGAATAAATGTAAAGACGATTTACTCCTGTTACTTATCACTGTACCCCTGGTAATTATGTAAAACTTGTTCATAATTTTGCTTTTGATTATATAAGCTCAAGGTCATAAAATGACTCTTCTTAAGTTAACAAAATATATAAGTGATCCATTAAAGAACAATAAACAATTGTAAACACAATGCATATATATATATATATAATTTAAAAGTCTCAATTTTTTTCCTATTTGTGAAGCATTGTCTAGACAATCCTATATCCTTGCTGGTTGGTTTTGTTTATGGGCTTGAATTTTAAGATCTCTTTGCGCTTTTTCATTCGAAATATGGAAGTATTTTTTTATTGCCTTAAAATTTAGATGTTCATCATTCAACATTCAAATTTTCTCTCCAGTCCATACATTTTGTATTATGATGAATTAATACAAAATGTTTGGACCAGGAAACAACCTGAATGTGTACCATGTCCAAGCTAATTCAATAGACCACGTTTGAGTTCTGTCCTTCACCGGAAAAGTTCATTTTTAAAAATGCTAGCCTTTATGAGGTCATATAACAGATAGAGGGAGTTGCCTGTCTGAGGTTATACTTACCCTATTAAAGTTCATCAAGCTACTGCATGATTGCCATTATGCAGGATAAACAGTTAAACTAGAAATAATGTTTGTTCTGTAGGTACTTGATCTCAATTCCTTAATGGCAGCATTGCTGAATAGCAAATACAAGAATTTAATTTGCCAAATACAGTATAGCATCATATTTTTTCAACCACTCGATCAACATGGAAAGGAAGTGACCCTAAATGCACGAATGTTGTTCACAAACCCAAAGTTTTAGATGGAAACTCAAAAGTTATCTATTGCTATGACAAAGTCACAATTCATTTCATAGACTGATGGGTATATATGTGGCACTTACCAAAACACCTAGAGTGTGTAACAGAAAAAGAGGCTTTTGTTGCTTGGTTTGGTTATGAAATATATTTTCCTAATAAATTGGCACCAGGATTACAGTTTAAAAACATATTTAATAGAGTACTACTTCAATGTTATTGACTTATACATGTAACAGTGTTTATAAAAAAACATGCCAAGTTACTAGACTATTAAAGCAACTGTATATTGATTAATGTTATCATAAATTATGCTAAATCTTCTTTTTAATGTAAGGAATTTGAAATTTCTTAGTTCAATAGACCTGAAGCGATTTAATCACTATAGACCAGCTAGTTTTACCACATAAGACCAGCTAATTTAAATAAAAATTTGACATGCTGGTTAGAGAGGCATAGACTATTATACTTGAGATATATCATAAGTAGTCATCTATCACCCAATACATGAGTAGTTTGGTAATGTCACTAATTGGGAGGAAATTTGAATTCTGACACTGTTGTCCTCTTTAATGTTGAAAAGTAAATGTGACCTTATTACAAAATTTTAATTTACATGCTAGAATTATAAGACCTTGAAATTTATGTTCTATTGATCATAAGTTTATATATTTGTACCTCATGCTATTCAAACTTTATTATATGAATAAAAAGAGAACTAAGTTGTATCAATGTGTGTTAGTGGGAGAACAACCCAACAATACTATTAAAAGAAGGATCGGTCAACATATTGATCTTAAATTATTGTACAGCCGTTCATTCCAAGTTTGGTGTGTTTGTAACCTTTTACAACAGTTGTTGTTTCAACACTGAATAAAATTGACAAAGTAAAATATAATATTCACTTTTCAGTAGATTTCAAACAGGTTTGAAATTAATATTTAGAAATCAAATGCAACTGAAAAGGTTCATTAGTATTGCGGCAGAAGTAAAAAAGGGGGAAGGGTGTCAATCCTATACCAGCACTCATAAAGTAAATCTATATAAACATGCAAGGTTAACTTGTATTCCAAGTTATTTTTATACGACCGCAAAATTTGAAAATTTTTTCGTCGTATATTGCTATCACGTTGGCGTCGTCGTCGTCGTCGTCGTCGTCTGCGTCGTCGTCCGGCGTCCGAATACTTTTAGTTTTCGCACTCTAACTTTAGTAAAAGTGAATGGAAATCTATGAAATTTTAACACAAGGTTTATGACCACAAAAGGAAGGTTGGTATTGATTTTGGGAGTTTTGGTCCCAACATTTTAGGAATTAGGGGCCAAAAAGGGCCCAAATAAGCATTTTCTTGGTTTTCGCACTATAACTTTAGTTTAAGTTAATAGAAATCTATGAAATTTTGACACAAGGTTTATGACCACAAAAGAACGGTTGGGATTGATTTTGGGAGTTTAGGTTTCAACAGTTTAGGAATTAGGGGCCAAAAAAGGGCCCAAATAAGCATTATTCTTGGTTTTCGCACAATAACTTTAGTTTAAGTAAATAGAAATCAATGAAATTTAAACACAATGTTAATGACTACAAAAGGAAGGTTGGTATTGATTTTGGGAGTTTAGGTCCCAACAGTTTAGGAATTAGGGGCCAAAAAGGGACCCAAATAAGCATTTTTCTTGGTTTTCGCACCATAACGTTAGTATAAGTAAATAGAAATCTATGAAATTTAAACACAAGGTTTATGACCATAAAAGGAAGGTTGGTATTGATTTTGGGAGTTTTGGTCCCAACAGAATAAGGGGCCCAAAGGGTCCAAAATTAAACTTTGTTTGATTTCATCAAAATTGAATAATTGGGGTTCTTTGATATGCCGAATCTAACTGTCATGACTGTGTATGTAGATTCTTAACTTTTGGTCCCGTTTTCAAATTGGTCTACATTAAGGTCCAAAGGGTCCAAAATTAAACTTAGTTTGATTTTGACAAAAAATGAATCAGTTAGGTTCTTTGATATGCTGAATCTAAAAATGTACTTAGATTCTTGATTATTGGCCAGTTTTCAAGTTGGTCCAAATCGGGGTCCAAAATTAAACTTTGTTTGATTTCATCAAAAATTGAATAAATGGGGTTCTTTGATATACCAAATCTAACTGTGTATGTAGATTCTTCATTTTTGGTCCTGTTTTCAAATTGGTCTACACTAAAGTCCAAAGGGTCCAAAATTAAACTTAGTCTGATTTCAACAAAAATTGAAATCTTGGGGTTCTTTGATATGCTGAATCCAAAAATGTACTTAGATTTTTTATTATGGGCCCAGTTTTCAAGTTGGTCCAAATCAGGATCTAAAATTATTATATTAAGTATTGTGCAATAGCAAGTCTTTTCAATTGCACAGTATTGCGCAATGGCAAGAAATATCTAATTGCACAATATTGTGAAATAGCAAATTTTTTTTTAATTAGAGTTATCTTTCTTTGTCCAGAATAGTAAGCAAGAAATATCTAATTGCAAAATATTGTGCAATAGCAAGATTTTTTTTTAATTGGAGTTATCTTTCTTTGTCCAGAATCAACTTAAATCTTTGTTATATACAATATACAATGTATATTCACTTTTTACTACCAACTGATAAATTATAATAAATAACATTCAGTGATAACAAGCAGTTTTTTTTACATCTTAATATTTTATGATGTATTTAAATGAGTAGTTATTGTTGCAAACTTCATTAGAAATTTTAATTGAGATTAGTTTTGGAATAAGGGAAAGGGGGATGTGATTAAAAAAATGGGTTCAATTTTTCTCATTTGAAATTTCATAAATAAAAAAGAAAATTTCTTCAAACATTTTTATGCCCCACCTACGATAGTAGAGGGGCATTATGTTTTCTGGTCTGTGCGTCCGTCCATCCGTCTGTCCGTTCGTTCGTCCGTCCGTTCATCCGTCCGTCTGTCCCGCTTCAGGTTAAAGTTTTTGGTCAAGGTAGTTTTTGATGAAGTTTAAGTCCAATCGACTTCAAACTTAGTACACATGTCCCCTATGATATGATCTTTCTAATTTTAATGCCAAATTAGAGTTTTTACCCCAATTTCACGGTCCACTGAACATGGAAAATGACAGTGCGAGTGGGGCATTCGTGTACTGAGGACACATTCTTGTTTTGAGAGGATTGATATTCAACAGCATAGTGAATTGCTCTAAGAGAAAACAAAAATTTTAAGTTCATTAGAACACATTCATTCTGTGTCAGAAACCTATGCTGTGTCAACTATTTAATCACAATCCAAATTTAGAGCTGAATCCAGCTTGAATGTTGTGTCCATACTTGCCCCAACCGTTCAGGGTTCAACCTCTGCGGTCGTATAAAGCTACGCCCTGCGGAGCATCTGGTTTATTTTGTTTGAATAACTAAATTCAATTTTATTTAAAAGAATATTTCCTTCTTTTAATACAGTATTTCTCTTTTTAAATAATATTTGGCCTAACTTTTATGTAGATACAAAACAAGGCAGATGTACAAACTAACTCTCCACTACAGTTAGGCTTTAACACCAGTCTGTGCCAAAAACTTATTCATCTTCTAGTCCCAAAACTAATATCCAAATTTCTCCCTATATACCTATATTTAAATTTTGAAATTTTTTACTAGTCTGAATCAATATTAACTAGTCTGAGGCATCAGACTAGTGGCTAACAAGCAGACTGTTACACTATGTTAAATATTGCAGATGCTTGAGATGTACCAAACCAGTGCAATGCGTGATTTCAAATGCAATATTCTTCTCCAATACATATCAGGTTCCAGAATTAGTGCAGACAATGAAACTAGGTCTATCTTGTTATATTGAGAACAGTGCAAAGATACAGGTTATCTCCCCTTTCCCTTTCATATTTCAGTTTCTTGAAATAATGCATAGGTTTACATTTCCATGCAAGAACATACAGAGATACATTATCCATAGAAGTCTCAATTTGTGTATTTCAGGTCCAAGAAATGGTACAAGAAATGAAGCATGGGTTCTCCAGCGCCATGGAGGAGCTTGCTAAGATACAGTTTGGGGATCAGAAACTTCAACAACAAATGACCAGTGAACGAGACCAACATGAACTGGAGGTGAAAGATTTAACCGGTGCTGTCAATCTGTTAAGAGTAAGTTTCTTAGTGGATTAAGTGTAATTTATTTATAGATAATTACCAGAATCAGAATGCAGAAGACAGATTATGAAAAGTTTGAAGGTTCATGATGATAAAGGTGAAAGCAATTGCAATCAGTTATTTTGTTTACATTGATGCTGTTTACTTTTTGAAATACAATACTGTTATGACCATTCTAATGCAACTTTGAAAGTGTTGGCTTATATCCAGCCATTTCATCACCCATCAGTATACCTAAAGAAATCTCTTTTTTTTCATTTGAAAGCTGTTGTTCAGAATCTGCATTACATTGTAAAAGAAAAAGTTACCTTATGAACAGTACCGTTTTATAATAAAATGAAATATTCCACTTGTTACAATGAAAAAAAGACTAAACATGGGAAAAGTGAACCAAAGTAATATAGAAAAGTTTAACGATTTCTTCAGTTTTTGGTCTTTTTAGCACTTTAATGAATTGGTACAATGCTTCCATATTAAACTTCATACACATGTACTTTGCTTGATACTTCACATTATATGGTGTACCTTTCTGTGATGGATCTTGTAGTTTAAAGAGATACAGAGACGCACATTTAAATATTAAAACATTTGTTAAATAAAAAATTCTTAATTTTCACTTTGCCTCATGTTCCTTTTCTTGAGTAAGGGGATAGGACTTTTTACACTCTTATCTCTGGAAATAAGTCAAATGAAACCATTGTATAAATGATTGCTTTAATAACATATTTAATGGTTTAGAAAGGAATTTTGATTTATTGATAATTTTGTGAACTATTTATGAACCTTTATGTTGATCAACCAAAGGATGAAAACAATCTTTTCAAGGGTGAAAAGCCTTTTGAATGACAAATATTACTGAGTGATTAGAAAACTAAGCAGTTGAAGGATTTTCTTTAAGTGTAAAAGGATAAGCAAGCTATGAAAAGAAACCAATTAATTCATAATGACCTCATAATCAGGTTTAATATGTATGATCCATTTTTTTTTAAATTTATATTTGTTTGTTAAGAAATGGGAGATTAACTTAAGGAACCCTAAAGTCTTGATGAATATATTTATTGAATTGATAAGTAAAAGTGAAATGCCCATTTGTATATTCAAATCGTGGTTTTAGATAGACCATTTTCTCTCAAACAAAGGCATAATGGTTTCCTGAGCTATGTTAAACGGAAAATTAGAAAAAAATACTGAAACAGTTTTTTTAGGTCATAATTTTTCATAGTTAACTGATCATGAAACATCATTGGTTCATTGGTTTAAAAGATTAAAATTATATGGAAAGTATGTACTTTTATTTATATCAACTTCAAATCTAATTGACATTCAATGTACATGTACAACATAACGATATCAATACTTAGTATGAAAAAGATCTTAGTTTTTAATTTATTCCTTTGTTAAAGTTTTTCAAAGGCGCATTGCATTCAGTTTGGAAAAAATCAACTTTTGAAAGCCAAAGTAGACTTTTACCTTTGAACCTGTGCCTTTGTCATAGACTGGTTCTTCTATATTTAGTTCTGTAAAGTATGTAGATTAGGCCAATATCTAGTTGTCCCCATGAATTTTTCCCATTTGCCAAAGTAAACTTATAAATTGAACAGTAATCTGAATGTACAAGTATTTTTGGTAACTTAAACATAACATGCATAGTAATCAAAATCTTTTCTCTACTTTCTTCCCCTTCTTCATTGCAGGAAGACATCAAATCTTTTTCATCTCAGCTGAATGAAGTGAGTGACACCCAGAAGAATTTAGAAGAAAAAGTAAACAGTATGGAGTGGAAAAATAAAAACTTTATAAAGGAAGAACTTGAAAGACTTGGAATTTCTGATAAAAACAGGTAGAGCACAAATAAATCAACTTGGCTTTTATCATTATTCATTTCTAGAACAAAAACTGTTGAGCATGCCTGCTGACCGGCCAACATGGCTGCTGATACTATGAATAGAACATTACAGATGAAAAGATAAAGCTAATACATAGGAGAACAACTAAGGAGATTTTATTTCTTATGTCCATACTGCTCCAAATTTTTTTAAAAGACTAGTCCTAAATATTTTCTTATAACTTGCATCAGGAAAATAAGTAAATGAGATTTTGTCTTATTTCTCAACTGATTTGAATTGACCTTGATGTTTAGTCCCCGAGGGTATCACCAGCCCAGTAGCCAGTACTCTGGTACTGGCATGAAAATACAGATTTTTTGTGTTATTAAATTTGCTGTTACAAAATGTTAAAAAATATTATAAATTAAGGAATGTATCTCCCTCATGCAAAGCTCTGATTCCTTTCACGGATTTGGCTATACTTTTTTGGAACTTTTGGATTATAGCTCTACATCTTTTATATAAGCTTTGGATTTTACATATTTTGGCCACGAGCATCACTGAAGAGACATTATTTGTCGAAATGCGCATCTGGTGCAGAAAAATTGGTACCGTTAATGTTATTAGACAATATATGTTATGCTGGACTACTCCTCCCTTATCCAGACCGGAAGTTTTGATATTAACAGGATCCTTTATGTAAAATGTCCCAATAGAAAAAGGACAAAAACATTTTGTTTGGGCTTGTTTTTCCCAGAATCCAGTATGGAAATAATCCTCATCAGATTATATTAATTTGACAAATGTTTTTGTATTTTTATCATGATGGTTCTTTTTTGTCTTCAGGTCATCCCCTGCACCAAGTCGTAATAAGAGGTCTCCTAGTCCAACAAAAGATGTTTCCCCAATGGTTCATCCATATCTAGCAAGCTTACAACAACAGCAACAGAAAAGTAAGTAGAGATGTGTTGTATTATACAAATAGGACAAATAATTATACCCCACGCAACGAAGTTGCGGAGGGTAAAATGTTTTTGACACGTCAGTCGTACCATCCGTCCGTCCCGTCCCGTCCGTCCGTCAGTCAGTCCGTCCGTCAGTCCTGTTTCTTGTCATCGCAACTCGTCTCAAACCACACAACAGAATTTCACGAAACCTTTTCAGATAATAAGGACATACTATGTAGTTGTGCATATCGACGGGAAATTGCGATACAATTTTTTTTCTAGGAGTTACGCCCCTTTGAACTTATTTACTTTAATGTACTACTGCAACAGTTTGTCATCGCAACTCCTCTCAAACCACACAACAGAATTTCACGAAACCTTTCAGATAATAAGGACATACTATGTAGTTGTGCATATCGACGGGAAATTGCGATACAATTTTTTTTCTAGGAGTTACGCCCTTTTGAACTTATTTACTTTAATGTACTACTGCAACAGTTTGTCATCGCAACTCCTCTCAAACCACACAACAGAATTTCACGAAACCTTTTCAGATAATAAGGACATACTATGTAGTTGTGCATATCAACGGGAAATTGCGATTCAATTTTTTTCTAGGAGTTACGCCCCTTTGAACTTATTTACTTTAATGTATTACTGCAACAGTTTGTCATCGCAACTCCTCTCAAACCACACAACAGAATTTCACAAAACCTTTTCAGATAATAAGGACATACTATGTAGTTGTGCATATCGACGGGAAATTGCGATTCAATTTTTTTTCTAGGAGTTATGCCCCTTTGAATTTATTTACTTTAATGTACTACTGCAACAGTTTGTCATCACAACTCCTCTCAAACCACACAACAGAATTTCATGAAACTTTGTAGATAATAAGGACATACTATGTAGATGTGCATATCAACAGGAAATTACGGTTCAATTTTTTTCTAGGAGTTATGCCCCTTTGAACTTATTTGCTTCAATGTACTTCTGCAACAGTTTGTCATCTCAACTCCTCTGAAAACACACAACAGAATTTCATGAAATTTTGTAGATAATAAGGACATACTATGTATATTGACAGGAAATTATTATTCAATATTTTTTCTTATACTTATTTAATTTCTCCAATGACAATGTGGGGACGTGGGGTATGTGAGCGTGCTCACTAAGGTTCTTTAATTTTGATATACAATATAACATATACATATATTACTTCAATTATATTTTCTATATAAAAAAGAAGATGTGATATGATTGCAAATGAAACAACCTTTCACAAGAAAGTAAATGACACAGAAATTAACAACTATAGGTCACCATACAATCTTCAACAATGAGCAAAGCCCATACTGCATATTCAGCTATAAAAGGCATTAAAATGAAAATGTAAAACAAATTCAAATCAGAACCCCAACAAAGATTTAAAAACTATCTGTGACCACAAATTTATAAAGAATTGATAAATTGTATTATGCCTTCTAACAAGGGAAAAAAAGGATAAACTCAGAATGTATGTTGAACATTATTATTGCCACAAGTCTAATACTTGCATAAAAATTGACAGCTCATTATATTTTACCATATAGTTCATCAGTTTTCTTACTCTTTATCAAGAAAATTTTAACCCCGAGAAAAATAACAGCAACAAAAACAAACAAAAGGACCCAGTATCTGTCACAAAAACTTGAAGCCTTAACTTCAAATCAATAAAATTTGCAATTCTTCTTATGCACTCCTTATGCTGTACTTATACAGATGTTGAAGAAGATAACCAGTCAATAACAGCTTTGGCTTGTAAGAGTTTGAATTTGTCCCAGGCTCTACATGAGAAGTGTTTACATCTAGATATGTCAGTATCTACCAGTGATGAAGAGGAAGCTGTCAGAATGTCAAAGGTAGGTCAGGGTAGATAACTCAGATTAACATTATGACTTTTTCACATTTTAATGTATAAAGTCAATTTTAACAGTTTCTTGTTTTATTATATTTCTTTTTGCATTCTTATAACACTTTTAATGCACGCACATTTTATGGATTCATTTTGCATATTTGTATTAATTTTATTTAAAAATGCAATTTATAATTTTCAATACAGTAAAAACTGACTTAGCCTGACTTGATGCAAATTCCCTGTAAAATATTTTACTTGCTTGTCAGAGGATTTACAAAGATGAGATTAAATCAAGTTCCGAAAAATTTCAAAAAAGTTGTTTAATGTTAGAATTCACATTCATAAAGACAGGACATATTCAATTACAATGAATTGATAGTTTTATGGTATTACAATTTCAGATGCCTTCATTTCCTGTAGCAGTGAAAGAATCAAGCTGTAAGTTGTAAAGAAATCAGAAATAATTCATATATAAGTATAATGTATAAGATATCAAATATATCTATTTATATTTAACTTATTGGATTTTGTTTGCAAAAATATTTGGGAATAAACAAAAAAGAAATCTGGTGGATTTAACTAATGGAATTTTAATCTGAATATCTACATATTTTGATAAGGAATTTTAAACCTTTATAATTGAAATGTAAATATTTTACTCTACACATTTGTTAGCTTGTTTAGTGTTTAAATGCTCATATCAGTTTCTTTATTTTAAGATAATGGTTAAAATGCACAGATTATAATTTAAAAAGGACAAGTGGCATTAAGGAACATATTTGACCCAGATACAGGTCAATAAAAGAGTTAAAATTTCCCTGGTTCTATTTCTGTTTGTTCTTTACATATGTAAGGATTAAATATCAAACATCCATCTGGTTTCTCCATTTTCAATGCTACTATTGCAGAGAATTACTTTGGGGCTCGATACAGATCTTAATGAGGGCCCTAAGTGGCCAGGTGATCTAAGTCACTAGCTAGTCAACACTGAGGTTGTGAGTTCAAACCACGATTGTGGGTGTGCACTCGACTCCAATCTTGATTGACTAGGGTTCTTACTTCCTTCACCTATAAAAACTAACCGCCAAGAAATAGCCAAAATGTGGCACTTAAAAGTGGTGTTAAAACACCAACAATCAATCAATCAATCAATCAATCAATCAATCAGAACTTAATGCCCCTTGTCCTTTTCATCACAACATGGATCATCATCATCATCACTATATTACCTTAATAGCCCTCATGTTGTTATGCTTACATTCCAATGCATGCTTTTAATGTTGTGTTTGCTAATTAACACCTGTTTAGTTTTCACCTTGATTGTCACAGATTATCAGGAGACACACCCATTTGCACCACAGAAAATCCCACCACATGAACAGCTTATGGAAGAAGGTAATACTCAGCATGTATTTTGTATATGGTTTAGTTTGTGTGCAAAATGCTTCAATTTGTATTTATACCATGATACCCTGCTATTTTCATCCTTTATTATGAAATAAGATCGAATTGCTGAAATACCCCCGCCTAAATTATAAGAAACTATGATAAAAAAACTACCCATAATATCATGGTATGAATCAGATACCTCCATCTGCAATGTTTAAAACTTAGTACTGTGGATTCATTTATTTTCGTCAATATCAATTTTCGTGGATTCAGGAAAACTTATACATGTTCGCGGATATTTAATTTTGTTGTTTTGCTGAAGTCTGCATACACGCTTATAGAAAATTTGTAATTTGTTGAACATTTAATTTTGTGGTTCACCTGTACCTACAAAATCCACGAAGATTGGTATACAACAAATAAAAATGAATCTACAGTATATAAAGTTATGAAATGCTTCCACTCCAAGCAAGGATGATATCTGCTTTTAATAATGTCGATTTTCTATTGAAATACAAAATACAAAATATAAAATATGTATTTTAATCGAAATGTCATATACCTTATATTTAAGGTTAAATCAGTTCTTTAACTTTTAAAATTTTTCTTTTAGTTATTTAAAGAATTTCCATGACATAAATCTGAATTACAATTCTTTGCAATGTTGTTCAAGGTTAATTAATTTGCATCTGAGGTTCCTATTTTTACATAAATACAAAACAGCAGAACTATTTGTTATAGTACAAACAAAATGATATCCATGAGTTTTTATTATTAATTAGTTATAATGATTTTAAATGATAATATGAAAAGTAATCTTACAGATGGTTTAATTTATGGGTAAAATTCAAGTATAAAACTAAACAATTCCAAGCACTATCTGTGTCACCTGTCGTTATATGTAGTTGCCTATTGAATAGTGCTAGATCTTTAATACACCATGCAAATGGCCTCAAGTTATCACAGAAGTCCTAAAGTGTTGAATATGTACTAACTTTCCTTTTGCATTGCAAATTGATACCATATTATATCTCTCCAAGTATGAGAACACTTAGTGGAAGTTTTCCAGTAATTGTTTTCACCAATTTTCCATGTTTCTTATGCAACAAAGATAACAGTTTTTCAATGTGTGTTTTTGCGATCATAGAATGACAAACTCTAATAAAATTTGATCAAAAGCCAATTCTGCAAACTAAGAATGCAAGTTTCATTAGTTATATACATGTGGAATACCCTACCACTTACATGTAAACAGAAGTTATAATAATCAGACATCTTTAAAATTAGGAATAACAAATTGAAGTATGTGATGGCTTCATGACAACAAAATACAAACATAGAAAAACAATTTAAAGTTTAAAAACTCATTTGCATCAATTTTGATTTGATTTCCATTTGTCTGTTTTATATTCTTTTCCCGTACTGAATAGATTAAATGCATTTTATTTTGGTGGTTTGATGTCTATTTCAGTTCTTAACCATCTAATGAAACATTTAAATCCACTGTTGAACCTGAAGTTTCTTGTATAAATTATACATATAAAAGTTCTTTTTGAGAAAATATTACATGTATTTTAATTCTGTTTAGCTCATTTTATTTTCCAATTCAGCTTAATGTGTTTGAATCAAAATTAGATGTTAATTCAAAAAACAAAGTCTTGCTACATAAATGAAATCCATAGTATTTATTGTTTCAGTACAAAGAGAGAAGATAGCACAAGAAATGGTGGATGCAGAAAAAAGTTACTGTTCTCACTTGTGGACAATTATAGATGGGTACATGAACACTTTACGACAAGAAGAATTAATGAGTTCTAGAGAATTATCAGAAATGTTTCCTCCAGTCATTCCACATATTTATGAACAACATTGTATAATGCTCAGGAAAATGGAAGAACGTTTGTTAAAATGGAAGTACAGTGGAATTATGGGAGATTTGTATGTTAGATTAACAGATCCACAAAATGTAAGAACAATAATATCAACAGTAATATCAACAGAAAACATATAACTATTTAATGGTTTGGGTAGTGAGTTATTACATTGGTGTATTCTGGGTGTATAAGTAGACATAGATTAAAACTATACATTTCATTTGGCATTTATATTTATGATTTGATAAATCTTAAAATAAACCCCCCAAAAAACCCATTTTTTTTTTTATTTCAATGCAATGGACATCTGTTACCAGCTGGTAAATATCTCTCTGTACATAGATATAAGGAGATGTGGTATGAGTGCTAAAGAGACAACTCTCCATCCAAGTCACAATTAGTAAATCAAAATCATTATAGGTAAAAGTACAGTCTTTAACAAGGAGCTTTGGCTCACACCAAACAGCAAGCTATAAAGGGGCCCCAAAAATTACTAGGGTAAAACTATTAAAACAGGAAAATCAACAGTTGAATCTACATAAAAAAGACAAGAATAAGAAACACTTAAAAACCACACCAACAAATGACAATCACTGAACATCAGGTCTACATCAACTTGTCACTATTTAGATATGGATTGACAAGATATTTGCAGAATCAACTGGTGTACTCACATCATATAGTCATGTGAAAGATTTTGTCAACTTATTATGAAGTGTTGCTTTTTTTCCTAACCGAAACACATCAGATGTTATATAGAAGTCACATGTTCTGCAAAGGGGAGATAACCTTTTGATTAATTTTATTTTTAATTTGTATTTACAGATAGATGGTTTAGCATTGTATAAAGATTACATTACAGAATTCCCATCAGTTATTAACAGTATGAATCTATGGTTTGCTCAGTCAGCAAGATTTAGGGATATTATGAGGGTAATCGATCAACTAGATTTTAATTTCTTCTATCTATTAAACTATCTCATTGTACCTTCACAGTTCTTATGAATAATACATTGAAAACACATACAGAAAATAAAGTTAACCTGGCCGAAATCTGTTTTTAAAAAAGCATTGCACTTAATGTATAAAACACATTGCAACTGATGGTAGTGCATTGTATTTTCTAAGATTGTAAGTGTAAAAAAATCAATTTGTTAAGAATTTTACTTTATACTGCAATCAACTTTTTTTTTTCTCATTGTTTCAAAATGAAACCTTTGTCTAGGTAATTTGTTATTTTTGATACAGATGAAACTTTACATAGTTGAAGAGCACTACCTAAGATATGCATAAAGAATAGTATCTCTGTGAATCATAGTAAAGGGAAGATAACTTAGACTTACTTTTGTATTTAGTACTGTACTTATTATAGTATTATATATTATCTCATTTCATTCATACATAAGATTTACATTAGCTTTTATTTTGAAGGGAAATTAGATTTGTTCAGTAATTGAATATTTATATTTTCAGAGTTCATGTTTAGCCTCATCCAGTATAGTACCATTATTATTAGCACCATTACAACAGATACCTAAATACTCACTGCTTATAAAGGTTTGTTTTAGAATACAGTGACTAGCCCCATTACAACAGATACCTAAATACTCACTGCTTATAAAGGTTTGTTTTAGAATACAGTGACTAGCCCCATTACAATAGATACCTAAATATTCACGCCTAATAAAGATTTGAATAGATCAGTTTGAATTACAGTACATATTAGCAGATTTTACCTGTTTAAAGGGAAACTTCGCAAAAAAATCAAAAATTGATATAATGTCCATTCTGTATAGAAATGCTCAAAATTATAGATATTAAAGTTTTATTCCGCTAGATAAGAGATCACCATCGATTTTAAATTTACAGTATCAATTCTCTGCGTTCTGCCATTTTGTCATCTTCTTCGATTAAAAATCATGATATGTCTTCAAACCACAAAGGACCAAAACTACAGTAACCGATGTAGTCGTAATTGCGTGTCGATATTGTGTCAATCGTACGGTTGTTTTATCTGACTAACTAACTTGATACGGAAAATGTTCTTATTTTTTTTAAATAACCATAGTCTGTTATTCCAAACTGTTAATATTAGAATTAGTTAAAAAGTCAAACTTCAAATCATAAATAAGTGTTCCGTGAAATTTTTTTTCGAAAATCTAATTCGTTTATAATTCTTTAAAGTAATAAATTTTATTCAAATAAATTCGTATCTTCCCTCATCTGATCACCAGCATGGCTAAAGGTATTACTCCCAAAGGTATTGTGAGGGGTGTGAGGTGACACGTCCAGGTATTCAAGCGATTTCCTGTCGGGCTTGCAAGTTCATGCATCGTTTCACTTCTGTAGGTATTGATCAGTGTACACGGCCGATAACTTATAACTCTCCATTTTGAACTATCAGGTGTATAATATACATCTCTGTCTTGCGTGTCCAAAAGTGATATAATATACTAGTCATTACTAAACTCATACGCTTGTTTATAAATAACATTACTGGTGTAAAGAATATTATTTATAAAAATATAACTAATACCAACAAAAAAAAAAAATATGCCAACAGTATGTAATCATTGAATTCGATAGACTATTGTATAATTTGATTTAAATACAGGTCGATATATAACTTGCTTCGGTTCATCGAAGTTATGAACATAGTAAAATCACAAATTTATATATGAATAAGATAATTCTCGAATAAAGGAAGAAATTCGACTTCATCACAATTGTTCCGAAATTCATGTAAAATATATATAACTGGACGTACACTAACAAACCCCAAGGGATGTGAATACTTTCTAGGAAAACTATTGAGTATTAAAGTTTCAAATTAATTTCGGGATTTATTTTCTTTCTTGATATTCAATGCAATTTAAAGAATAAACTGCTTGTCCGCTTTAGGGGTATTCTTGCCAGTTGAACAGACTTTAAGACGACATTAAATTCGTTGTCTTTTTGTTTTAAACATCGTTGGTCAAATAGCTAAAGTATTATACGTTGTGAGAAGAAGACTATTTTAATAAGGCCGTTCCCGATTATGAATAAATTTGGTTGACGTTTTTCACACTTTAAAAGAATATCTATTCATAATTTTTCGATTCCATTCCAAGAGGATCCTTAAATTTCCTCTCAATTTTTTAATACATCTTTTTTTCAAATAGCTGAAGTATTCATGCGTTGCGAGATTTGAAATATTTAATGAGAACATTAATTCCTAAATAGGTAAATAAAGATCGCTTTGGATGGACTAAATTATATAATTGCAATCGGTTTGAAATATTAAAGGTTGCCGATTCTAATTTAAAAAAGTACAATTTTTAGTTCATACACTCGTGTTTAGAAGGCTATTTTTATTTATAAATTTAATCAATTAAAATAATTCAGTATTTTATCGTTACAAAAGTAATCAGAAGTCATAATTCATTTAAAAGTGAGCTTATGCAATTTATATAAAAATATACAACAGCTATCCAGTTATTGTGCGACCTTATTTCTCCCGTAAATTCATTTTAATTCTTTTTCGTACATTTCTGTGTCAAAAACTATAACTGACTCCTGTATATCATTCATACGAAATGTTGTTCACACCTGAAATGGTGAACCGTGACGCCTAGATGTCACTGAATGAAGATCAAAAGATTAGAATTACATAATGCTAATCTTTTAATTACCTTGAGTTTAAATACGCATTCAACATTCACTAAGTGTCACAAATTAATACACATTTTATTTCCACAGTACAATCAAGTGAAAATGTTTGCTGGGATGATGCAAAAAGTTCAGAATACAAACATGTATTTTTTAATACACTATCGATCGTGTCAGTTTCATATGTTTTTTTAAAGTGTTTGAAGAAAAAAAATCATAAAAATGTTCTTTTGTATTATTTACTTTAATTACTAGAATTCGTATAAAAAATTCACACATAAATCCTACAATCTAATTTTAAAAGTTGCATGGCTATCACTTACTTTTCGTTGGTTAATAGCTACACCAAAGGTTGTCTATTCGCTTTATGGTGACTTGAATAACACCGGTATCACTCAGATTACAATTCTACCTTGACAGGTAAGTTTGTATTTAGCCTATAAAATACTTATTTAGCCTTGAGAATTGAAAGGTCAGTTTCCCATTCATACAATAGAGGTTGATAAATTTGGCTTCATGCCATTTACCTTGTCCAAAATTAAGGTCACTTTATTGTTATTGTGATATTGTTAAAGTACAAAAGAACCCTATATTCTGACCAATACTTAAAACTTTGTGCATCTTGATTTAATTGTTAAAAATTTGTTAATGTTGAATTTTAGGGGTTATTTTAGGCCTTTAATTGCATATTTCTTTACATGGTAGTTTTTTTTCAGATATAAAAAAAAACTATCTGCTTGACTGTTATAGAAATAGACTATGCTTGCAGGGTCTTGTTTTTTGTTTACACCAAATCTGACAGATTATTATTAAGTTGCAAAATATTTTAAATGAGAGCTGAAATTTTTTCTATCTTTAAATGTGCATTGAACAATGTTGAAGGTTAAGGTTCATGTGGACCCTATGGCTAAATTGGCCGTATTTTCACCTCAAAATTTTCTCTGAGTACAGGCAAACCTGTGCATCTGGAAAAGTTTTAAGGCATAGCATGCCCTAGATAAATAGAAAACAAATGCATTGTATGATTTAGAAAATTCATAACCTAACTGGATTTTGCCGTACACTTTTTTTCGTCTCTGCAGAAGATGATAAAATTAACAAACAGTTGAGTTTACCTTGATATGGTCCACTCAGGTACACAGTTTAAATAACCAATTATTGTCAGGTATCTATTGTCCATCTAATGTCCATGTCAATTAAAAATGCTCACTTTAATTTTTACCTGTGGGGAAGTTCTCAAACCTGTTTCCCAACTTAGTTTATTTTGGCACCTTCTGGAGGAATGAAAAAAAGTGCACGGCAAAATCCTGGTAAGTTTTTATTTTTCTAAAACATAAAATATATTTAAAATTCATTTATCTAGGGCATGCTATGCCTGGAAAAATTTACAGATGCGCAGGTTTGTCTGTACTCAGAGTAAATCTTGAGGTGAAAATACGGTCATTTTAGACATAGGGTCCACATGAACCTTAAAATAATCATAATGTGAACAAGAATGAAGAAAACATCTTGGTCCCAAAAAAAAAACATCATCAACCAGGATATAATATTCCAAATTTTAATTTATTATACTAATATCAGTTGAAATCTCAAGCCACTATTTTGCATGTTTACAATGTAGGTCATGTCCCAACAGAAAATCAATGAATTTGACAGTACAATGTACTCTTAGCACAAACACATAAGGTCACTGTGAAATAGACATCTAGGGCAATAAACAGTCAGTTATACCAAACCAGTTTGACTAGATGTCTAGTTTAAAACCAGTTTGACTAGATGTGTCCTATATTTTGACAATGTAAATGACATGAGGACCTGCATGGGTTTTTTAATATCTGTATTCTTTAAATTTTTAGGGCATTTTTCTTTTAATAGCCTTAAAAATAACTCTCATTCTGTAAAGCAAATTCTCATGAAATTGATTTTACTATATAGTCTTTCTGTTACAAGATTATTTATCAATTATGCACATTGATCATTATATTATCGGTATTGCATTACAGTTACCTAAGTTTCCTTTTTATTTTGCACATTTATTCTTTATACTTTTGCACCGCATTATTCTCTATTCTTTATTTTGTTGTTCATTTTCTCTATTCTCTATTTTTTGTTGCTATTACATTTATTCTCTATTCTGTAAACCCCATTCTGACCCTTATAGGTAAACTTCTATTGTATGAATGGGATAAACTGACCTTTCAATTCTCAAGGCTAAATAAGTATTTTATAGGCTAAATACAAACTTACCTGTCAAGGTAGAATTGTAATCTGAGTGATATCGGTGTTATTCAAGTCACCATAAATAGCGTTATTAGATGGTTAACGAACAAGACTTAAATGAGATTAATTTCACTCCCGGCATGCTCAAAGACTTAAACTACGTCACATAAGTCTGGAAGTTTGAAAAAATAAAATTAATAATTCCCAATTTTCTTCTTTATTACTTTTCAAATCGAAATAAAACTTGGTGAATATGTTTTTTATGGTATTAAGAACATAATAAGATGAAAAGTGAAAAATCGCGAATTATCCCTTTAAAGTCAAAAGAAAAATATATCTAAAATCAAGATTGAGCTCAAATAAATACTTCAAGATTCCTGCTTTACTTTTTGTCTTGTAGTTTTCTGAATATTTCTAAAATAGAGCTAATTTCGCAGAAACTTTTTTTATTAATATTTGTCATCATTTGATAGAATTTCATTGAATTTATAGGACTGAAATAGTCCATTTAAACCTTCTTTTGAAATAGTTTAAGGGAAAAATTGTACTGTTTTAGGAAAATGTGATCATATTGTATGCTGTAAAGAGCAATTATTTATTTTTCAGAATATGTTAAAGTTTACCAGTTCAGATCACCCAGACAGATATTATTTAGAATCATCATTGTCAAGGTTAAAGAATTTCCTTAATACAATGAATGATGACCTTGAAGGTGCCATGCAGTTTCTAAACATTGGTAAACCTCCTATATCTCGGTAAGTGATATCATACCAGTGTACCTTCCTGAACCATTGTATAATCTTCTGTTATATCTGTCTTCAAAAAAATTCCATCCTTCACCACTGCCAAGCATTAACAAGTGCTTTAAATTCAGAATATAAAATGTATGATTATTGAATTTATTATCTTTGACGACAGAAAGTTACATAATTCAAGATTTACTATTGGGATAACTGTAAAGTAGTAGAATATTCCAATCATAAATAAAAAGTAAGTTGTAATTATTGGATAGTTCTTTTCTTGACATTTTTATAAGCAAAAGCAGCAATTTAATTTCTGAATTTACAGTATATAATCTATATATGTATGTATGTGCAATCCATATTCAAAATTAGACTCCTTACTCGAGGATTTGCAATATATATATATATGTATAATCCAACTTACTTGTTGTTAATGATGTTTCAGGTATCATATTATTTTCAGAGGTAAACTGTCAGCATAGATTGAAAGATTTTTCTTGCCATTTTCATAGCCTCAAATGAAAGGGCTGTAGACGGTTCTGTTTCAGGTTAAAAGTTAGTGATACATGTATAATAATAAAGCATGGCAACAATAACTATAATGTATCAAATTCTATTGTTAGGTCCAGAGATAGCGGGAACTCTGTCAGATCACAGTCTAGTGGAAGTAGCTGTGAAGCTAATCGTGTGTCAAGTGCCAGAGATAGTGGGATCCATTCTAATGGTGAAGACATGGGTAGACATACAGCATCCCCTGCTACTACTAGGAGGTAAATAAATAAACCTTTAATAGAAAAAGGGAAAGTTAAGATCTTCATCAAGGATCTAATACATTTATTGCTCATCTTGCACTAAATGTTAAACTGGCATATAGTATGGTGAATGAATGTTCTTTATATACATGTACATTGTTAATAAGTTGAGATGTGAACCTCATGCCTATACATTTAAATGATTTTTTGTTGATTTTCCAGATGGTAAAATCTGATCAATTTCAGTAGCATCCCTGGTTGAGGTTACTCAGGTTCCCATAAAAAATACTTTTAGAAGCTCTTTCAAGGATGTCAAATATTTATAACCATTTATCTATTTGACAGGTATGTCCTCCAGGTGCTAAGAGATAGAAGGGAAAGAGAACAAACCGGTGAACATTTTCATAATGGACCTGCATTGAATCCAATGAGGCCAAATGTTCATGCATTTGGAAGTCATCCTGATCTAAGTGGGCCAGAGTACCATGATTACTTTGGTAATGTCCGTCATGTGCCCGCATACATGCCATATCAAAATGGACAGAAAATGTATTCAAGTTTAACAAAAATTCCAACAAAAAGTCCTGAAAGGGGTCAAGATAAGCCGGCACGTAAGATTAAGATACGTAAGAGACCAGACAGTCAGAAAGGTCTACCACTACCAAATTCAAACTATCTTAGACCTCTAACCCCTCATTTACCTATGGGTGGTTTATCAAGTCGTGACAGTTTTGACGATCAAGCTGTTCCTAGGAAGAAACAACCTAGTAGGCGACAGATGCGGCCAGCATCTTCCATTGATTTCTCACATGCAGATATTGAAAGACGTGAAATGTTTGCAAAAAGTTTTACAAATTCAGGAAATTTTAACCAGGAAGACTCTTATCAAAGAGGACGTAATGAATTTTCTCCAGAAATTTATGCAAGGAAGGAAAGCCATCAAGAAAAACTTTATCGTCAGAGTCAACTGAATTCACCACGTGGGCAGCCTGGTGAGGGTAGAGCAAGGAATGATTTACACATGTCTCTTCAGAAACTGTTAGCTGAACGACAAAAAGCAGATTTAGATAAACAGAGACAAGATAATTATGAGGAAAATCATCCATATGCAAATGATCCTCCATTTAGGCCTCTAGCATCTAGTTCTGTAGAGGAAAACATAGACATTAATAATGAACCACCAAAACTTCCTCCAAAAAATGCAGAACAAGTAAGGGGATTATGGGATATTTGGAGATGATGATGAGGAAGAGGAGGAGGATGAAGATGATTACGAATATGATGATGATTATCGTGACAGGAAACCAGTGCCAGAAAACCAGAATGTTTCAAGACTGCAAGAAGTATTAGAAAATTCAGATACATCTTCACCAGAACCAGTGACAATTGAAAGTGAACAAAGTGTTTCTCAATCACGATCAAAACATTATGAAATGGATTCTGATCACGAAGAGCAGTCACTCACAGAATCTTTGTCTCTTGATAATACCATTAGTGGTAGTTCAACTCATGATCAGAATCTTAGCGGGAAAGGTGAAGAAAGTGAAAAATTGTCAAGTGAAGAAAGAAGTACAAAAAGAGACAGAAAAATGAGACCTGAAAATTTAGTCCCTATGAAACCTGAAAGGAGAAAAACTGTGGCTAGCACTAATCCTATGGAGGTCAAAAGTGAGGAGATAAACAGTGAAAGTGAAAGAAGGCATTCTTTTGTTCAAGGTCAAAAGCCTCCAGAAGAATTTAGAAAACCAGATACAATTAATTCTGAATCAGATAAAAATCAGTTAAGTATATTTTCAGGAGATTCAGACAAGAGAATGACTAAACCATTGTCACTTAAAGCAAGACAAATGGATGCATTTAACATTGCACCTCCTAAGGAGGCAACATTCTCTGCTTCTCAATTGAGGAGTCGTCAAGGAACAGCTAGAAAATTGCCACAGGTTAATGGACGATTTAGTGTTCCTGTGTTTGATACAAACTATAAATCCAAAATTCCAACACCTCCACTAAGTCCTACAGACAGTAAATCGTCAAAAACAGGAAGTGTTAAAGAAACAAAAATCCCGGTTTACTCTCCATTGAAAAAGAAAGGAGAAAAATCTTCCACTGAAAATATATCCCGGTCAACAGAAGATGTGTCCAAGTTAAAAAAGAAGAGCCACTTCAAGGATTCAATCAAAAGCTTCTTTGGGAGGAAAAGGTATGATACAATTTAGATTTTATTACATCAAAATGTGGCATGTGGTAAAATGGCAATGCTTCCACAACTTTATGTTCAGTCTTAAATCTGCTTGCATGTCTTGTCTACATATTTAATAAAGAATGGTAGGATTAAAAGTGAATATTTTTCTTGTTCACAGTTTAAACTACATTTTCAGTCAGTTAACAAGAAGTGTTAGATAGTTTTTGTTGTTGTTATTGATAGTTAGGATGAATTTAACACCTTGGCTAAGAAAACATTTAAGTTATTTAGAGTGAAAGATACTATTTGTGAAAACAGATTAAAATATATAATTATTTCACTAAATGTTACAAAAAGTACAGTCATCTTTGTGCACAAAGTTTGGGTGTTTGTTCCATATCACATGCACTGGTATTAGGACCATATTCAAAATGGCGGTTTAATTTTATTAACTTTCCAAAGTATGAGCCAAACCTTGAGGGATATACTTTAGTTTAAAAAAATGTGTTGTTCAAAGATTGGAAAAAATGTATAAAGATCAATGTAAAGAAATAACTTTCCAAAGAAATAACATGATGAATAGTTTTTTCAAAGTTTACAGATGTTTGCCAAAAAGATAATGATTGCATCACATGATAAGAAATAGGTCTTTTTAAATACAGCTGCATGACCAATTGTACTGGTATTTTAAAATACCTATGTAAATTTACAAGGTGCATATTGCTTCTTAAAGGTAAACTTTAAATCAAGATGATACCAATACAGTTCTTTGAAGATATGATTTTGTTTTAGGTCATCAATATCAAAAGAAATGGATATAATCTAGGTACAGCATGATTCTAATTTCAGTTCTTTGGTTCAGGATTTTTGTTCTGATTCCTGATTAATCATTTCAGATTCCTCACAACACTTACTAACCTGTTTTGTTACATTTTTTTTTACTTTATGTTACAAAATTGCTTATGTTTATTTTATTTTTGAAGACCGGGGAATGCAGAGGACTCAGGAAATTTTGAATTTGTATGTATAGCCTTTTTCTCCGGAGCTTAGGTCTTTAGCTTTGCTATGTTAGTTATATCAGATATATTTAGAATGTATCCAAGTAGTTTTCTTTCTTGTTTTACTCATTTTTTAAAGGGTTTACTTTGTAATTCCATTTGAAATTCTTTTAAATTTAATTTTTTGGAGAAATCAAATTTTAAAAATTATTTATAATTTACAGAGCATCAACACCACTTTTAAATTTTAGAAATAAGCAATAACTTGATATTCTTACACAGCCCTTTGTGGTCTTCATTGTAAAGCATGACTTATTTATTACGCCATTGTTTACTGTATTTGAGGTTAGAATTACCTATGATTTGTGTAAATGATTCTCATATTTCAGTAAATCATGGTTGCAGTTTTTGATATACCAATCGTCCTTCAATTAGCGTTCTCACTTTGCATGTATTTATAATTCACTTTATTACACTTTCCTTAACATTCTGTTGCACAATCTAATACATATTATTGTATACTCAGAAGTAAATACACATAAAAAATGGAAGTAATACAACCAAATGCCAATTGTCAGTATGATCCATACACAATACACTCATACCTGTTGATATGGATATCAGTTGGGGTTGCAAAGGCTTAATCAGTCCCCTAATCTGTGAAGCCTAATTTCAGATAAAAAGACTTATTTTAGGTTTATATTCAGGTTTCCATTCTCAATTTTAGTTTAGTGTATATGATATGGCTTTTTCAATATCAACCTTTATTTCAACCCTCAACCCTCAACCAATATGAACCTATGAGCTTTTACTGTTAGATTAAATTGGTGTCTCAGGTTGATACTGCTGTGATGTTGAAAAAAAATATTCTCCAGCCATAAAATACATTGTTAAAAGAAATAAGATCAACATACATTTACCATGTTTACAAACATATTTCTTCCTTTGAAAAATAAATGTACTACTCAAATAAAATACAAAGGTAAACAAAATCTAATTAAAAGGGAGTTATGTGATTGTGGGTAAAATAATGGTGCATTCCATCACCCTATTATTTTTGTGACCTCATCTCATTAGGCTATTGGGCTTTTAAGTGTCACTGCTGTAAATCTCTTCCATCTGTCTTTCAGTCAATCTGTCCAATTTTCATTTACACACTCCCACTGAAGTTCGCCTCATTCAAATTTTATGAAACTCTTACAAAATACTAAAAACCACAACAAGCAGACAGAGTTTGAATTTGGGTTGTGAGTCATTTATGGTTTTCGAGGTATGCTCTTTTTTAACTTGGAAAATTACCAAGCTTGAGCAAGGGCATTCCTCAGACACATTCTTTTATTTCTAAAACAGTTGCTTCTGAAATGCATAAAGCAGATGGTTTGCATAGGAATTTCTTTCAGAAATTTGCATTGATTCATTGCTTCATCAGTGCAGACAATGACAGAATTTTACAGCTTTCAGCAACATTATGTGTTTTACATGTTTTTCTGTTTTTGTCATCTTGAAGTATTTGTAGCTATTTGCTTGAACTACAAGATGAAGGGTGATTTTGAGAATGGTTTTATTTTTTGAAAGGATACATAATATACTGCACTCAGAATATATGTTAGTCATCAGGGGATAATTGTCAAATTACCAATTGACTTGAGTTCTGAATAAATTGAAAAATGAAAAGAAGGTTTTGTGATAGTTTTATAGTTTTGTGTTTTGATGTAGAATATTGAAATTTCTTTGACTGTCATATGAAATTTGAAAATAGTTGTTAGAAATTAAATTGCTTGCAACACCTACATCCTTCACAAACTGTTCCTGTTTGTTTGTAACAAATTATTAACTTCAACACCTGTACTTGTTTGTTTACAAATATTGAGAGAATTTTATTACGATTAATTTATTTGCACTAATGCAGTCATGATTTGGGTAGATTTAGAACAATAGATGCTTTATTATGTTTAAGTTGAATACATCCTTTGAAAAAAAAGTACATGTATGAAGTTTTTTATAAAGTATATTCATTTATATTCACAGGAAGACAGGCAAATACAAGTTTAAAGATCTTTCGGCATCAACCAATGACTTGTGGATGGGAGGGTTTGATAATGTGATAGACATTGATATTGCAGAAGATACTAACACTATATACCATGAAGAATTTCTATCCACCTTTCCACGTACAGCCTCGGCAAACAGAAATCCACCTCCTTACAATTATTTCGTTGAAGAACCTTGCAGTGCTGTCTAAAGCTTGTACTAATACATTTACATCTTGCATGATAGGGTATCCATGTGTTTGGGAAGAACAATGATATTCATAATTATTTTGTTTTGATCCAACCGTAGAACACAAAATTCTATTATTTTTAATTAAACTGTGTAAGATGAAAAATACAATCATAGTTTTACATTCTTAATGAGTCTTAACATGAAATGAATTCTTTACCGTTTTTTCTTGTTATAATACATAGTTTTGGCCTTCCCGAACATCACATATAATCGTCATTCATAAACATTTGTTTACATGGGGCACCTGCATTCATCTCTCATGAGGTCACAATTATTATAATTAACTTCCAGGGGAACATCTAGTTAATATAAATTGCTTGTTATGAAATGATTTCAGCCGACAAAATTTACATTCTTTTTAAGTTGAAAGACTTATAAAAAGTACAGTAAGGTAAAATAATTATGTCACCTTTATGGATAATATAGATTCTTGATATCTTTATAGTAACACATTAAGAATTTTGAACGAATTAAAGCAAAAGATTTTATTCATAAAAAAAAATCTTTAAAACTTTTATTTAGTTATGAAAAGAACATCGGTGACCTCTTAGATAGAGTTGATTTGCATAGGTTTTTCAAATTAAATCTAAGGAGAGGAAATGGTTTCTGTAAAGATGCAAACAAACTGCTTGTTTTTCTTTCGAAATCTTATGCAACATTTTCTTCAAATTCTGAAGTGTATTGATTAAGCTCATTAGAGGGTGATGATATCAATTTTTGCTGAAATAAGCCCTGTGTTTGTTTACCATTATTAAAGTTTTTATTATTGTGTCAGAACCTTTCCTCTCCTTGCACATTTTTACCTTTCGTTATTCCATCATTTTGCTTAAAAACCAGCATAATAAGCCTCTTGCATGTAATTCCAATTGCACATGCTGTTAAGGAGTTCTTATTTGTTCCATTAATGTGTTATATAAGAGAGAAAAATTAACATTATAATTTGAAATGTTTATCTGAACAAATCTTGCAAAGTAAAAGATTCTTGGAACAAATGAACTATAGCTAACATTTCTTCAAACAGACATAAATTGTACAACCTCTACCAAAAAGGAGTAAGTTCGGGAAGGGCCATATTTGGCCCCGATTATAAAGTTCAATGTTACAAGGCAAAAGAAGTTTTTGAGTTGACTTAAAGACATGTGAGAAAGTTAATATGAATATTTTAGTAAAAATTTGATTCAAACACATTGATTTTTACATCCCAAAAAAGGCAAGATAAGAGATTTTGTTAAAATTTGGCAAAATCAGCTGGATTTCAACCAAATTTAGGACCAGGAAACAGAGCGCAGGCATTGACAAGCTAAATATTCAAATAAGACCTATGAAATGTCTTCACAAACATTATTTCAAAAGATCTTTGTTGTTGACGTATGCACTCTATGTTTCCTGTCCCATTTGCATTGATATTTTCATGGAAAATCAATATGAGTACAACTTGTGACGTCATAATAAAACGCAGGAACATAAATTCTCGACAAAATGGCTAATTTCCTAACTAGTTACTATATTACCTGTAATTTATTGTGATGTAGGTCAAGAACTCATAATTTGAAATTTTCCGCTAAAATAGGGGCCATTTTAGGACCTGACCAACCTACTCCTTTGAAAATCAATATATATATATACATTTATATAGTTTTTGCATTTAAAAAGTCTTGAAAAATTCAATTTATTGACGAAAAATCTGTATTTCACACAACATTATCGTATGTTTATGGAGGGAAAGGCTGAATACACCATGGCTATTGAGATTTTGTTGACATATATATATTTTGTTGTGTATTGTTAGATAAAGAGAGATCAGCATCTTAAGTTAATTGAACCATGTACAACTTATGCAATATAACTAATCATTGATTCACTTTTGTCTTTAAAGAAAAAGCATTTATAATATTAAATATGCATTTAGAACAGACTTTAATAGTCAACCCTGTTAGTTAAGACACCAAATTGTATACATTTTTATAGTGCAATATTTATCATTGTTAACCAGTGAGTATTTGTTTATCATCATCCGTCCACATTGGAATCTCTTTTTAATAATGTAAATTTGATTTCAAAATCAATCATTTATTCATGCAAGTTCTTTCATTCTTTATACCCCAAAATCTCTTTTAAATGTCCTAAATCTCTGTGACATAGAATATAAGATTTACTCTAGAGAAATAGAAGAATGACCAATAATTTTATTGTAAAATCTGTTAGAGGAAACAAAATTTAAGTATACTTGTATACATCTAATTTTAAAGCTAAGATGTTTTTGTTTGCTATATTTGATGAAATTGTAATTTAGTCTATTCTGAGTTTGTGGATCCTGTGCATCTTTAAACAGGATAATCTGAAGTTAGACTTTTTAAATTCAAGGTAGAAATAGTATAAATAAAATAAAATCAGGTATTGAACAACATTTACAAAGTTCAATTTGAGATAATTAGAATGCAAAATAATTACTTCTTGCCCAAATCTTTTAAGTGCCAAATCAAAAAATTATTTGTATAGGTTTTTGTTGTGATGTGTGAACTGTAGTTTGTTTCTACTTTGTATGGGGTCAGGGTCTTTGGAAGTTTTCAGAAGTTTTCAGAAGAATTGTTTCAGCCATTGCACACTTTGACAAACATTCTATTATCTGTATGTCCTTCTTGTTCATCTCTCCATTATGGGTTTGGAAATTTGATTATTTTTAGATACAATTTAGATTTAACTTGAATAAGTTTAGTCGTGATTCACTATAAAATTTCCATCATTTTTGAGTGTTAAGTTAGCAAAATAGATCTGCTATCAAGATTCTCATAATTTTCAAAATCTAATCAGTAATCACCAAACAAATTACGTTGTGAGAAAAATCTGTTGTTAAGAAATATACATGGCACTGTTTTACATTTATGCATCAATACATTTTCTAATTATCATTGTGAAGTAGATCTGTACATAAATCATTGGATCAGGTCATTCAAGTTTTAACCAAAGTCACATGTAGGAAGAAATAACTTATCTTTGCTACATACAGTGCTGTATTGATATTTTTATATTTATACATTCTTGTCTTCCATATCTATTTTTAGAATGCTATGTCATCAAATTTTTAACATGATCATCGAATTATAATTAGATTTGTATTTATATTTTACAAAATATACAAATTATGTAAGATATTTTTCAATATTTCAATATATGTGTAAACCAATGAATTGATAAAAACACTGAAATGAGGCTGTTGTTGTGTTGTTACTACCACTAAAATTCAGTGACATGCTCAACTTATTTGGTGATTTTTTGTCGAGCCTGCAACTTTTGTCACAGAAAGCTCGACATAGGGATAGTGATATGGCGGCTGCAGTGTTAGCTTACTATAAGGTGTACTTCTCCATCTTGCAAGTGTCATCTGACCTTGACCTCATTTTTATGGTTCAGTTGTTATAGTTTCATTTTTGTCGAGACTGCAACTTTTGTTGCAGAAAGCTCGACATAGGGATAGTGATCCGGCGGCGGCGTTAGCTCACTTCTTAAAAGCTTTATATTTTAGAAGGTGGAAGACCTGGATGCTTCATACTTTGTATATAGATGCTTCATGTTACGAAGTTTCCGTCAGTCACATGTCCAATGTCCTTGACCTCATTTTCATGGTTCAGTGACCACTTGAAAAAAAAGTTCAAATTTTTTGTAATGTTGAATTCTCTCTTATTATAAGTAATAGGATAACTATATTTGATATGTGCGTACAAGGTCCTTGTGTCTGTCGGACAGTTTTCACTTGACCTCGACCCCATTTCATGGATCAGTGAACAAGGTTAAGTTTTGGTGGTCAAGTCCATATGTCAGATACTATAAGCAATAGGGCTAGTATATTCGGTGTATGGAAGGACTGTAAGGTGTACATGTCCAACTGGCAGGTGTCATCTGACCTTGACCTCATTTTCATGGTTCAGTGGTTATAGTTAAATTTTTGTGTTTTGGTCTGTTTTTCTCATACCATATGCAATAGGTCTACTATATTTGGTGTATGGAATGATTGTTAAGTGTACATGTCTATCGGGCAGATGCCATGTGACCTTGACCTCATTTTCATGGTTGAGTGGTCAAAGTTAAGTTTTTGAGTTTTGGTCTTTTTATCTAATGCTATATGCCATACAGAGGCGGATCCAGGGGGTGGTCACTCGGTGCCGGTGACCACCCCCTGGGTTTGCAAAAATGGTGCACCATGTACCAAAAAATGATGCACCTTGAACATTTTGAAAAATAAATTCGTCGATCAAATCAATTTGTCTATCGTAATCACCAGTCATAAAGTTGTCATTACTTACCTTAAGGCTAAATACATGTACCTTGACAGGTATGTTTATACAATGAACATGTAATCAACAATCGCTAATTACTTGGTCGATTTCTTTGATGTTAAGGTGTAAAAATGAAGAGACAGTCCTCAATCTTAGATGTTTTAAGCAGGTAATTTATACTTTTTTTACATTACGTTTATCTAAATTTTTAAAGTTTGTATAATTACTTTTCTCGACCAATAATATTTTTTTCACTGTGATGCCAAAATTCAAAAATTATTTTAAAGTTTTAAAGTCACATAAATATTCTATATTGAATGAATACCCTCGTTCCATCATCTGTTTTCTAAAAGTTTCGTTCATTCCAATTTTTTAGTAACTTATACCCTCTTTCCTTCAGGAAACGCCACAATTCAGCCCCCTCTGAAGTACCAACGACTTGTAATGGACCTAGCATTGATACGAATAAAAGTGATCAGATTAAAGAAACAACCCCCGACTTACATATAAGTACAAACGACATTGGTTTTGTAAAACAATCAACACGTAAATTAACAAACGAAGAGAAATTTAATTTGATAAGAAATCATTTCCAACCTGGAATAAACTATAACTTTCCTATAAAAAAAAATATGCAGGAAAGAACAGACTGTTTCAGCTGAATTGGCTAAATCGCTATCATGGGCTAGTGTACTCCCCTTTACAAGAAGGAGCTTACTGCATATACTATGCTCTGTTTTGGGTTGATAGTTTGGGAACATTATCATGCAAACCACTAACAGATATGGCACATGCAAGTACAAGACTTTTAAGATCATTTCGGCCGTGATGAGAAATCATGAGTGTAACAAATTGTGAAATTGAGCGTTCGAATAGTGAGCTCGGGTTACTGAAAACATTTTGGAAAATGACGCAGTCATTGTTCCATAACTGCCGACCTGATTTCTCTGCCTACCGCGCTTGGTTTCGTATTTACTAATTTCAATACAAACTGGAATGTGCTTGTGTTATCAATGAGCATTGTGTAGTAATCAGCCAGGAACCAGTTTACAAACTAACTGGTTTCTGTTTGTATTCCACTACAGTCGAACAAAGTGTTGTAGTTTGACAGGAACCAGTCCAGAATTTTGTAAACTACAAAACGTAATCGGTTATTATCATTCCGTTTTGGTGTTTCATACCGACTTATATGGTTTGAATAAGCTTAAGACCCTTCAAACATTAATGTGATAGGTATATTTAAGACTGTTTTACAAAAGGATGAAACTGTTTTGCTTTAAAAGTCGTACTATAGTGATATATGTTATGTACGGATTTCCACTCTCACCGGTTAATTTCTTCTTTTACACGTGCTTTTGAAACTTCCTGTTTAAACATCGCAAGTTTTAAAATTGTTTTTTGAGTGAATTAAACTTATTTTAACAATCACGAAGCGTTCGGGAATCATTTCAAGCAGTTTCTTCTTCTCTTTCATGATGGAAAATGGGTTTTCTCAAGAAAATACCGCAAACGATCGCAGAGGAATGGAAACGTACAAGTCAAGTCGGCACCTGGTTAAATTGGCATCTAGTCAAATCGGCACCTATTTGGCGTCAATTCGGCTTCCAATAATATTTATTATAATATTTTCTATTCAATTAATTAATAACTGTTACCAAGTACATAGTGAATATTAGGTAAACAACGAAACCAAAGTGAATATGTTGTTGTGTATAAAAGTAAACAACGAAGCTATTGTTTTAACCATTAGGGGACGACCATTTGATATCCTGGGGGGGGGCCAGGATTTTGAAAATAAATAACTCAGCCTTGATAATCACAAAAATAAATGGTTTGTTCTGTGGTAGTTTGAAAATAAATAACCTGACTTGCAATGTATTGAAAATAAATAACTTAGCAGGTCTATAGCTTCTTGGGCCTTCAGCAGTTCCAAAACCCTTCAAAATTTTTTTGCCTCGCTCCGCTCGGCAAAATGTGTTTCACACTACTTTTGGAAGAGGCTAGGTAAACTAAATTAACTTTAATACTATATATGTATGCAATGCATGTTTATTGCTTGGGGATATATATCATTATATAAATGATTCATTTCGTGAAGAAAATTATAAAATACTTAATCTAATTATACCAATTGTCTTTTATAATATACTTATTACTATGTACTTGTGTTTCGTTTGTCCTGTATCGCTATGTATTATCTTAAAATGATGTATTTTATATTGTCCTCTTGTACACAAGTATGTGTCTGAGGTTATGAATGAAATCTTGAATCTTAACATTTCTGCAGGGAATTATGATCTTTTCTGATTAAATGGTACATAATGACTTGACTATACATGTATTATTCATAATTAACAAATATTTAAAAAATTGTATGTTTTCGAATATCATAAATATAGTTGTGAAAATGAATAATCAGTCCCTTGCTTTAATGAAAATAAAAAATCTTGCTTCAGTAGTGCAGAAAATGAATAATCTGTCCTCTCAGTTTACAAAAATAAATAACCGATCAAAAACAAATCCTCCTGCCCCCCCCCCCCCCCCCCCCCCCCCCCAGAATATCAAATGGTCGTCCCCTTAGACAATTATTAAAATTAAATGGAAAACTATGAGTCCCTTTCAATAAATCAAACTTTCATGCCAAATAATTAGCAAATTTAAGGTGGGTTTTTTTTCAGTAATGTTTAAACAGCATTAAACAAACAATCCTGTAAAAGACTCAACTGGTTAAATAATGCATAAAAATATCCAATATCTCATGTATTAGTCCAAATAATAATGACGTCTGACAAGGCTATTTTATTTTTTTCTGGGACGCCTTCCTAAGACGTTCGTAGGAAGGCTTCCTAAGAAGGGGTCCCAGAAAAAAATTAACATAGCCTTGTGGTCATAGGAAGGTGTCCCAGAATAAAATTTAAAAAACCTTGCCAGACGTAATAATTATTTGGACTACTCATATATATCATTAAAAATACACAAAAAAATTCATGTAGTTGAGAAAAATAAATACATACAAAATGTACATGAACATCCAAAAAAAGTGAAAGTTAGTATTAACTCTTTTTGCTTTAAAAATTTACAACTGCATTTAAGTATTGAATGCTTTTTTTTTGTAAATTCATTGAGGTGTAAAAGCGTTGACCGAAGTACTTTTTGTATGAAGCACGTAAGCGTAAGCGCTTCATTCTAAAAATGTGCACACGGTCAACGCTTTTGCAACCCTATGAGGTTACAAAAAGAAACATTCAATACTTATAATTACTTTTTTTAGCTAGGATCATGAAAACACGAATTTTATAACTTTTTTATTCAATTCATCTGTGCACTTTATTGTGGGACCACGTGTTATCATGAATGAAAAGTTTTATTGAGTGATGCAATTGCTTGAGGAATAACATGTGATGTGCAGTTAGCCAATCAGAATAAAGTATTATAATGAAACATATATCAAATGTAATTATAACAAAATACATTATGTTGTAAGAGTTATCTCCCCAAACACTGTTTTTCTTGTGTCCACCTCTCCTTCGTAACCGTAAAAGATTTTATTTTACCAAATTGCTCGTTACATATTTAGGATAAGAATATTCGTTTGAACCATAGCTCTATGGGGACTCCATATGAGAGTTATTCCCCCTTTTTCATTTGATTCAAGCGATATGCATTTTCAACTGGTAAACCATAACTGATAGAGACCTAAGGTCTTCATGAGGTCATTGGTACTAAAAATGAAAATGAGGTCAATGTCAAAGGTCAAGGTCATATTATAAATTTTGATTTTGGCTTATTTTCACTTCTTTTCAAATACTGTATGACATTTTGACAAATAATTTTTCATAAATTATTAGTTGCGACATGTCCTTACTTGTATATTTTGGTTGAAAAGCTGCGCATACAATAAAAGGGAGTTTTTGTCCATCTTACATTTAAAATTACGCGTCAAGTGGTAGTACTCATTAACCAAACATATTAAAGACCGAGGATATTTTGATTCAAGGTCCATGGTTTGTGACCTTGAAATTGAGGTCAAGGTCATAGGTTAATAGGACGTCATAAAGCCATAGGAACTAACATTTTAAACTGATTTTTCATATTTCAATATAAAAATAGATCTTTTCTAGTGGAAAGACTTCAATTGTTCTCTGAACAATTTGTTTTTAATTTACTTCATATTTTGTGGGAGAAGGGGGTTCAGACTATGTGGTATCAGGTCTGTTTGCGCCCAATACACTTTCGCACCTCGCACGTTCACACCCAAGGTTCGTTCGCACTCTACTCATTCGCGCCCAATTTTAATTCAAATTCGAGTTGAATGATTGGAAAATCATGATTGTTGTTTTAAATTGCTTTGGTGTAAATACTGAATGTATTTATAGCTTGGTATGAGTAAAACATTGAAGATTTTAAAGGAAAAACACAAAAGATAATTGTTTTTAAGCCCTTTGATCTGAAACAACGAAACAATAAAATATAGGAACCAAAATATAGCAATCCACTATTATAACCAAAACATGATAAAATTTATTCAACACACAGAAAAAAAAATAGTCAGAATCTCACTTCATTATGAAAGAGGTCAATGAAACAAAGTATAGCAATACACTAACCAAAACATGATTAAGAGTTATTCAACGCTAAATAAAACGTTGACAAATACCACTTTATTTAGAAAGGATTATTATTATCTTTAACAATACGCTATCCAAAACATGATTAAGATTTATTCAACACAAAAAAAAAAATGCTGTCTCACTTTATTTTGAGACAATGACAACAATTATACTTATAAGAAAACACTTGCTTACAGAGTTATTAAACACAAAACCAATTAAGATTAGGTGCGAACATGTAGGGTGTGAAAGTGAAAGGGGGCGAACACGAGTTGGCGCAAACGTGAATGGGCGCGAATGGACCCGGATTCAGCCTATGTACCAGTGAGAAATATAGAAGCCTTTCCACGGGATTTATTTGTACAATTCAGGTAGTCTTGACCTATTCATTTGTCTTTAAAAAAAACCCAGCCAGTTGGCACCTTCACTTCACACACACACATATACGAATATCAATTATATGCTTACGAGACATGTTGCATTGTTAAACAAATTACGGTATGTGAAAATCAAGACTTGCATAAAAACTATCCCAATATTAGAGACAGTGGCGTCATTTTTCTTCAGAGCTTTCAGCTCTTTGATTAAGTGCAACAATGGACCAGGACCGACTAAATGGAGTTGCACTGATGCACGTGCATTACAATTTAGAGTTAGAACTTGATGTTATAGTTGACATGTTTGCACGCAGGCATCCAAGAAAAATGAAATTGGAATCAATTTTATAAATAATGTGTAACTTTTGTCTTCTATAGTTGTAACTATTGATATCATGATACCAATAACAAAATTGATTTTGATTGAAGATTTCAAAAGGTGACCACCCCCTAACAAATTCCTGGATCCGCCCCTGCCATAGGTCAACTATATTTGGTGTATGGAAATATTTTATGATCTTTATGTCAGTTGAGCAGGTTTTATTTAACCGTGACCTCATTTTCACGGTTCATTGCACAGTGTTAAGTTTTTGTGTTTTGGTCTATTTTTTCTTAAACTATAAGTAATGTGTCAACTATATATGTTGTATAGAAGCATTGTTAGCTGTACCTGTCTGCCGGGCATGGTTCATCTGACCTGGACCTCTTTTTCAAGGTTCATTGGTCTTTGTTTAGTTATCTTGGTTAATGTTAAGTTTATGTGACAGTTGTAATAAAGCTTTGCTTTATACTTAGGACTATTAACATAATATCAATGATTAGTATAGAAGGCGAGACATTTCAGCGTGTGCACTCTTGTTGTGTTTTGGTCTGTTTTTCTTATACTGTATATAATGGGTCTACTATATTTGGTGTATGGAATGATTGTAAGGTGTATATAAAATTGAGAAAGGAAATTGGGAATGTGTCAAAGTTTAAACATGTTTATGAGATCTCATTCCTCCCCCTATACCTCTAGCCAAAGTAGAAAAGTAAACGCATAACAATTTGCACATTAAAATTCAGTTCAAGAGAAGTCCGAGTCCGATGTCAGAAGATGAAACAAAAGAAAATAAATGGCCTAGCGGGCAGATGTCATCTGACCTTGACCTCATTTTCAGTGGTCAAAGTTAAGTTTTTGAGTTTTGTTCTTTTTTTAGCTCACCTGGCCTGAAGGGCCACCAGCTGGGGACTTAGTTTAACATAGGACCCTACACTGGTAGACCTATTTGGCAAATGACCGCGATTTTTGGCAAATCTCCGCGGAACGGATAATAAATAGAGGTTCATCGTAAATTTTCTGTTTTACAGAATATTTTGCGGTTCTCCGGAGATTTTCCGTGTCTCAGGGAATTATCCGCATGTCTCAGGGAATTATCCGCATGTCTCAGGGAATTATCCGTTTGTCCGATTAAACTGGTGTGTATTGAGTCAGTGATAGAACCAGTGATGCGTGAGCGACGGTTATTAATAGATCGTTGTATAATCCGTTATCTGTGAGCAACGATTATTAATAGATCGTTGTGATTATATACAATGTTTACAGTCAGATAAAAATAACCGTCTTATTACCCTTTTCAGTCGAGAAATAAAAAGCGGTGGTTTTGATATTAAAGTTACTTGCAATTTAAATATCGAATTTAGTTCAATAAAGAATAATCTATTTAAATGTGACCAATGAACAGGAAAAGTGCACGTGGTAACTTTGCAATACTACAAATATGTTCACCTTACAAAATTCTTCTTTATTGTCATGTTAAGATAAATCAGTTCCTGTAAAAACAGTAAAAACAGAGTCTTAATTACTGCAGATGCCGTAATCCGACATAATGTCATACTGATTTGACACTTGTCTAGTGTGAGTAACACCTGCTGTGATATTTTTGCAATACAACATGGACAAGCGGAAGGTCGTAAATCAATCTGTTGATCCGAATTTAACTTTACCTGTACAGATATTTATTTATGGAGGATATCATAGATACATTTAATAAATTGTATTGTATTCAATGGAGATAATTTAAATACACAAAATAATTTATTAAGACATATTTGCAGGTATACATTGAACATGTTTTCTCCAACCAAGAAGGTTTGATATTGAATGCTTTTTTTTTTTTTTTTTTTTTTTATCAAACTTTGATCTGATCAGTCTCGTAGATTATAAACGAGTAATTCGTTTATAGTTACACATTGTTACTCTTCTAACGTCTTTTTCTTTGTGCTATTAAAAAAAACTCACAATTTTCCACATCAGATCGACATTTATATATATATGAATACTGGAAATCTTTTTTCCGTCCGACACCATGCTCCCCACAAGAGCCCCAAGATATAATCATACCTGTCAATCACTAAATCACTAGCCGCAAGTTGAACATTTTGGTCAGCCTTCCTCGTGCTTTCAATTATGACATCGTTGCGAATTTATTTTTTTTAAATTGACATGTGAAAAGAATAAAGTGATGGGAAGTTTATTTTACGACCTATCAGAACTTCTTGTGATTCTAATAAGATTTTTCTTAGGCCGCATTTCTTTCTAACAAGAATTTTGTAAACGTTGTGTCGCGTGTGTTACTGTTTTCTAAACGATACACGAGTAGAAACATACATCGTTTGATAAATCTTTAATGACCCTGTTTGAATTTTCAATAATTCATGCACATGTTGTTGGTAATCAGACTTTTTTACAAACGTAAAAACAAATACTTCGTTTAATCAGGTTGAAGTTAGAAACAAATGCAGCGTTTGTACTAACAAACGACAAACTGCAGACGCATTTTTAGCGTTTGCATAGTTTGTCAAAGTTTATGTAAACTTTGCAAACGTATGTTTTGAAAGAAATGATCAAAACATGTGCGAGCTTAGCCGTTTGCATCGTTTGTGTTAGAAATAAATGCATCTTTAATGAGTCTGAATCCGTAACCGTCAAAATAGCATGCTTTACAAAAAGATCAGCCAATTCAAACGTTTCTTTACACAAAGATGATTTTAAGTACGTCATACATTACATGTAAATTAAACATGTATTTAAGTAATTTTTTTTTCGTATCTATCTTTTTCGTATCTATCAATTTGGTTACAGGGTTTATGCAAGTAAGTTGTACCGTGTGGTGCGTTTTCAGATTCATTTCTCAACAACTTCCTGTGAACCGAAATATTTCGGTGGGGGTATCAACGGCGGCAAGCTTACAGTTTAACTTGCTTAAATTTTATTTAAGTCAGTTTATTGAAATAAAATTGAAAATGGAAATGGGGAATGTGTCAAAGAGATAGCAACCCGACCATAGAAAAACAGCAGCAGAAGGTCACCAACAGGTCTTCAATGTAGCGAGAAACTCCCGCACCCGAAGGCGTCCTTCAGCTGGCCCCTAAACAAATATATACTAGTTCAGTGATAATGAACGCCATACTAATTTCCAAATTGTACACAAGAGACTAAAATTAAAATAATACAAGACTAACAAAGGCCAGAGGCTCCTGACTTGTGACAGGCGGAAAAATGCGGCGGGGTTAAACATGTTTATGAGATCTCAACCCCCCCCCCCCCCTATACCTCTAGCCAATGTAGAAAAGTAAACGCATAACAATACGCACATTTAAAATTCAGTTCTAAAGAAGTCCGAGTCTGATGTCAGAAGATTTAACCAGATAAAATAAACAAAATGACATTGTTTTTGCAGAAGATTAATCCAGACATTAACGTACTTTGGCTTCCCATTTGTTCCACTGTGTAGGATAACTTATTTACGCATTACATCATTAATAATTACCAATATTAAAATGCTGGAATGAAAGTTGTATACTTATTATTTTACTAATTTGCGTTTTGGTTCCGTTCAAATTTGCTGTTATAGCATGTATAGATTCCTTGATTTTCATAACTTATCTAGTTTCAGTTGTTAAATACTAGTCAGTAAAGAGCTAAATATTTTGCCTTCCAGCAGAGCCAACAATTAAGCATCAGACGTATACGTGATACATTAATCATATATATATGTAATATCAGTAATGGACTCCTAGACTTTTTCTCCTTTTATAGCCGACTATGCAGTATGGGCTGTGCTCATTGTTGAAGGCCGTACGGTGACCTACATGTATAGTTGTTAATTTCTGTGGCATATGGTCTCTTAACGAGAGTTTTCTCATTGGCAATCACACCACATCTTTTTTTTAAACGGACTCATTTAGCATTTGTTATATTCTCAACGGTTGAGAAAAACTCCATGGATGACAAGTCAACTGGGGTTTTGAGTTGAACATTTGATTGTGTATGTTTATAAGGGTTTGAATAGGATTTATATAGAAGAAGAGAGAATATATATGGACAAAAAGTGCACAACAAAGGGCCAAAAAAGTAAATAAATAGACACCAAGAAAACAAAGAATATAGAATAATTGGGGAAAATATGAAGACTACAGAAAAATTACTTACAACTATAAGACAATATTCAAGACCCTCGTATGTGTTCAAATACAATCTGTATACACTATAGTATATATCTTGCTATAAAGTTCCGTTCTCCATGTTATTTGCTCGAGCATGACTGTCTGATTCTATTTAATTTTTAAATTGATGTCCAGTGGCAAACATTTCTAGAGTCGTGTCATTCAGGAAGTAAATACAAGAAAAAATGAATCTGTTCATGCGCGGGTTGGTTAAAAAAAGAGCTCCCTACATATATCTTGTTTAAAATAATATTTATTTTACTCAGCTATATATATATATCTTCAAGGCACCATCTTCTTCTGTTACATGGAATTGTGATACTGTGAAATTGACTGATTAGATTTCATTTTAGATTGCCAAAGTTTGAAGTAGTAGAGACCATTTCCGTGACCTGTGTTTGTTGCACTCTGTGGGTAAAATCCAGTAGTTTTTTTTTTTAGCCTACTGAGATTTTGATAACTTATTTTCGAATGATGGAACCATATCAAAATAATAAATTGAACACGGGTTTGACAGTCAGTAAACTGTCACACAAGAAATAGATTGAATGTTGCATGTACACTAGTCCAATTTGTAATGTTATCTTTACGTCCTTCCACATTCTTTTTTTTTCAAAATTCGAATATATTATGGGAGTCTGTCAATGAAGCTAGAGATACATTTAACGACCTTGACTGGCTACACAACCCTTGCACGGTAGATAAATACATCATACACAGATACACTGGCTGGTTAAAGGGACAATAAACCAGAAGTGTAAATTGCCCCAGGTATTTTAAGTATATTGTGTGTAATGTGTCAACAGCCACGTGTTAGTGAATTCACAGTCGCTTGAATTTTAGTGATATATGTATGAAAAAAAAATTAAAAAAATACTGTTATATATATTATACATATAACAGTATTTTTAAAAAAAAATTTCGTACATATATCACTAAAATTCAAGCGACTGTGGTGAATTCAAAGATAATCAAAATGATCTAATTCACGTGGTAATCTACCATGGAGCTACGCATCATCGCACATCGCAAACAACTAGCTTTGCATTGCAAGATATTTAATTATACCCCCGCTTTGAAAAAAAGGGGGGTATACTGTTTTACTCCCCCTTCTGTCAGTCCGTCAGTCCATCCGTCCGTCACTCTGTCAGTCAGTCCGTCCGTCCCATGAATATTTTTCGTCACATTTTTTGTCAGGAACTACACTACCAGGATTTCTGAAATTTGGTTTCAGGCTTGATATAAGTCAGCTATACTTGGAACTTGATGCGTTTTCATATTCATCACTCAACAACTTCCTGTTTACCGAACACTTGTTTGATTTTACACATGATAGCCAAGTTGAAAATTTTTCGTCACAATTTTCTAAGGAACTACAATACAAGGATTTCTGAAATTTGGTTTAAGGGTTAATATAAGTCAGCTGATGCGTTTTCAGATTCATCACTCAACAACTTCCTGTTTAGGGAGCTACCATTTGATTTCTATGGGGGGGGGGGGGGGGGGGGACTAGGATGAAAAATTTTGTCCTGCATTTTTTTTTAGCTGTGATCTCTGTCCTGCCTTTTTATTTTTCACTCTGTTCGGTCCTGCCTTTTTTTTTAGTAGTTTTTTGAATTCCTGACTTTTTTTTTTTGCAAGTGTCTCATCCTGCCTTTTTTTTTTCTCAAAACTCCTGTCCTGCCTATTTTTTTCAAATTTCCTCCTAGCCCCCCCCCCCCCCCCCCCCCCCATAAAAAAAATCAAATGGTAGCTCCCTTACCGAACCTTGTTTGATTTTACACATAATAGCCAAGTTGAAAATTTTTCGTCACATTTTTCTCAGGAACTAAATACAAGGATTTCTGAAATTTGGTTTAAGGGTTAATATAAGTCAGCTATACCGTGGTAACCAAGGTATGTAGTTTTTAACTGTTTATATGGGAATTGGTTGCAAAAAGGTTTGATCTATAGTTCAAAGTCATAAATGAGCGTAAATAAGTGTTCCGTGAAAATTGTTTTCGAAAATCTAATTTGTTCATAATTCTTTTATGTAATAAACTTATTTAAATAAATTTGTACCTTCCCTTGTCTGATCACCAGCATGGCTAAAGGTATTACTCCCAAATGTATTGTGAGGTGACCCGTTCAGGTATTCAAGCGATTTCCTGTCGGACTTGCAAGTTCATGCATCGCTTCACTTCTAAGGGTATTGATCAGTGTATACGACCGATAACTTGAAACTTTCCATTTTGAACTATCAGGTGTATAGTATAAATCTCTGTCTTGCGTGTCCGATATACTATTCATTATTAAACGCATAAGCTTGTTTATAAATTACATTTCTGTTGTAAAGAATATTATTTATAAAAATCTAAATAATTCCAAAAAAAAAAAGATTTGATAAAATAAAAATCTGTTTTCACATTTTTTCCAAGGGTAGATTTGGGGAAATGTAAGTACTCGTTCTCAAAAGTGAAGGACAGTTTGAAACGTACAAGAAATATTGATTTAACAAAAATATACGCACTTATCGACCATTCTTTTATACGCCTTGATAGAAAGTTACGGAACTATAGATAGTTGCAATTCAAAATTATATACATTTTTACATTGAACATAAGAAAGAAACATACATTTTGTTTATTTGAGTTAAAGTTTTGTAAATAAACTAGTCCTCGTATGACAACAGTATGTTATCATGGGATGTGATGGACGAAGAAGAAGAAGAGAACTTATTTGAATTAAATACAGGTCGATATTTAACTTGCTTTGGGTTCATCGAAGTTATGGACATAGTAAAATCACAGATTTCTATTTCAACAAGATTGTTCTCGAACAAAGGAAGGAGTTGTCATCACAATTGTTGGCTATAATGTATAATGATGTGAACATGGTTCTGAAAGTACATTATGCAAAATTTCCTGTTCCGACATGCATGTTATATATGCCACTGGACAAACACTAATTATCCCCAAGGGATGTGAATATTTTGCTGGAAAACTATTGAGTATCAAAGTTTCAAATTAATTTCGGGATTTATTTTCTTTCTTGGTATTCAATATTCAATAACAGAAAAAAGAATAAACTGCTTGTCCGCTAAATAGGGGTATTCTTGTTATAGTTATATTAAAAAATAGGGATATATGACATTAAATTGGTTCTGTCTTTTTTTTTAAACATCGTTAAAAAGATGTGTGTCTAAGGTGAACGACACAAGAACCCTGTAATACTAGTACGAGAGCATGTGAACATTCCTTCTCAATATTGGTTGTATTGGAAATCTTTTCATACAGATTGACAACTCATGGTCCGATATGCATGTAATATTTGCCACATGACGCCCATAGTTCTTTCTACCATCATCATCTTATTCTTTGATATTGCTGTGAACATCGATGGTTCACACCCAAACAAAATGGGAGTAATGTACCTTCTGATAGCTTCTCCGTGTTATACACTTGTGAAACTTAATATATAGACGAAAGTTAGGTATTGAAATGAATCTGCATCTCACAAACAGGATTTTTAAATAACGATTTTGAGCAATCGTTGTAGGTTCATGAATATTCATATGGTGCTTTTCTTTAGCGCCAATTGGAAAAAACGTATCTTTAAATAAAGTTTACATTATTAAACATATTCCTCAGAAATCAGTTATCATAAAACCATACGAGTCATGATAAACCTTAATAAAACACAGTTCTGTTATCATAAAACATAAAATAATGCACTATGTAAACTGGAGTAAAATTATGCGAGTTCTAAGCACTGTACATGTACTATAGTAAAGTTGTAAGCCTGTTCTGTCACAAAACTTGTAAGCGATGGTCCATGCAGTTATATTCATGTCTGGAAATGTCCTTGGCTGTTTATCCAAAAGATATAGTCTGGTTTTTTTTCTGTTTCCCATCGTTTTTTGAGAAATGCATTTAAGAGTGAATCGTTAACTGGGTAAAGACCAGTGGCAAATATCTCTCTGTTCGTTCTGTCGATTTGGGAAGATATTTTCTAATTCATTTGAAAATATCTATATGTGTTTGCAATGTTCAATGCTTGGACTTTGAAAAGGCGCTTATAAAGCTAACTAAATATTATTTTGATAAAAGAGGTAATACAACAAATTTAATTTTTCAAACAAATAATTCTGTAAACATCGCGTGTGAGGGTTTACACGGAGTTAAAAGAAAAGACAACAGGGCAAATCTGATGAAAAAAAAATCCCGAAAATTCGTAGTAACAGGAAATTAAACAGTATGTACCTCAAACAAATGTACCTCATGACCTGTATTATGCTGAGGTACATTTTTTTGGTGAAAAAAATATAGAATGCTGGAAGTGTTTCGATGTGCTATTGGAAAATCCTTTGAAAAAAATGGGTAGGGTTCACCAGGACACGGCTTAGGTAGTACTTCACAGAAAATATAGTTACAATTGAGCCACAGAATGTTGAATAACCTTCCAACCCTGGCCTTCTAATACGTTAGGCCAACTGTTAGTGTCATACATGCAAAACTACAGACCTATCTACGGAGTGCTACCATACTCACATGCTCCCGATACTAGTATGTTGAAGAAGTAATGAAATTAATAGAACCAGAGCCGGATTTAGTGGGGAATGGCGTTGATGGGAGTTTTTAATAGTCTTGATTTGATTGATTGATATACATGGAAGTTTTTAACGACACTGACTCAATGACTGGCTATACAACACATAGAAGTTTTTGACGACATTGACTGCCTAAACAGTCCTTTGAGTTTCTCAGTCGGCTATAAAGGGGGAATGACACGGTGTCCGCCCCCTTTTGTTGAAAAATAAATATTGATTATATAGGGAATCACTTGAGAATGACTGGAACTGGTCCTCTCATGACATTGTCAGTTAGTCTCCCCTCTCCTTATATATAAAAAAAATCTGGATCTGCCACTGAGAACAAGTTTAATAAATTAAAAAAAAGAATGTGTCACTAGTATACACGGATGCCCAATCCGCACTATCATTTTCTGTTTAACAGACCGGGGACTTTCTTTACTTAGTATAGAAAGTCCCTGAGTGGACTGAGGAAATGAGGTAATTCTAATTTGGCATTACATTTAGAAAGATCATATCATTGTGAACATGTGTACAAAGTTTAAAATTGATTGGATATCAACTTCGTCAAACACTGCCTCGACCAAAAACTTCAACCTGAAGCGGGACAGACGGACGAACGAACAAACGAACAGACAGACCAGAAACAATGCTGAGAATGGAACATCCAAAGTATATATTTTTAATCTTTATTGCAAAATTACACCCATAAGGGTCAAGCAATATAAACAAACATTGTAATATAAGGTAATCTTATACACTCCCACTCCTGAAACACAAACAAAATTAAAAGTTATCTGATTGCAATCTTAATACTGATGAAGTCGCTTTATCATTGATTTATAAGATACAAGTTGTGACCTTCGAAATTATTTTATATTATTTTATTTGTATATTTTCCTATAGACTTTTAAGGTACCTCCGTTGTCCTTAAAAAAAATCCCTTCCATAATATCCAAAACTTCATCGTTGATTTGGAAAAAAAAATGATTTTAGATTATCGATTATCAATTGAAATGAACCTACTAGAGCCTCAACTTTCAAGCGCACAATCATTACACATCACTTTAACCCTGAGTTGACATTCCACAATCGGTCAGTAACATCACCTGTGTTTATAGTTACAGGGTATTTCCCGCCGTTGGACAATCCCGTGCAGTCGACACAATTGATTTTTAACATTCTCTATTATGAGCGAGGTCAAGTTTTAGATCAAGTTAATTACATATATTTTTAACGTTAATTATTTAATTATTAAAAAAAAACGTATCATCATTTCTTTTCTTTTTTTTTTTTTGCTAGTATAGTAAATAAATCTCAATCCCGGGATGTAGATACACTTAACATTAGACCTGGAAGTGCCTTCTTATAAATGGAGAAACTGTCTTTCACATTAAAATTTAAAAGAATATTATCGCTCAGGCATATTTTAAATTTTGTAATAAGATGATTGATTGATTGTTGGTTGTTTAACTTCCAGTGGCAAATATTCCATAAATGTCAGGACGAACTTAGTTTTAAGATCGAACTCTCAAAATATAATTGAAAAACAGTAATGATGACAGAAGAACTTTCGGTGTTGTTCGGTGTGAGCCAAGGCTCCGTGTTGAAGGCCGTACTTTAACCTATAATGGTTTACTTTTTTAAATTGTTATTTGGATGGAGAGTTGTCTCATTGGCACTCACACCACATCTGCCTTTATCTATTTGATACGTGTGAAATAACCATCCAATCTTTTAAAATATAACTTATTTATATTTAAAAAAGTAACAGATTAGTTTACAAGACGTGCATTGACGTACTTTCATATCTTTAAAATGGAACTTCTTTGTCTAAAAGACAACCCACGAGTTGTCGAAATCCAGTTGCATGCATACTATATACATACATATGCATATTATGCATCGACGATCGCTGTATTACGTAACATACTGCTATACCAATTAACCCCTGATATCAACTAAGGTTAGAACTTCCTCCAAGCCGTTCATTTTATTTTTGTTCCAATAAACGGTTCTTGAATCAATTATAATTTCTGAAGTATTTACGATGAAAGCATTATTCTCAAATCGTCTTACACAATGATAAAATTGTATTTATACCAAAATTGAAAAGTAATTTAATAAAACAAATGACAGATGAACTGATTAATTATAAAGATGAATGTATGTCCATATGCTCATATATATACACATTCGGACTAAAATTCGCAACTTGTTATTATCTCATCGTAGCATATTGTTAATTTTGCTAATATATGCCTTCAACCCCAAGAGGTATAAATGTGCATTTCATTCTGAACGATTAATGGATCAGCAGGTGATCAAGACCGTTTTAAAAATTCCTATTTGCCAATGAAGGTTAAATGATCTGCGGCCTCAGAAATACACATGTATTTTTCCACCATAAAAGTAAACCTTTCACCCCGAGAAATATATAATCTGTTTCTCTCTAAATTTACAGAAACATTATGTGATAAATTTTTGATAATTCCTTATATCTCAATCGATTAATGATACTAGTAGTTCTGTAAACTTCTACATATATCACAATCTGTACCTCAATACAACCGTCCCTCACACTTAACGGATTATACAACGATCAATTAATGATTGAACGTCGCTCACGCATAACGGATTATACAACCGGCCTTTAAATAACCGTCGCTCACGCATCACTGGTTCTATCAATGACTCAATACACACCCGTTTTATCGGACAAACGGATAATTCCCTGAGACACGGAAAATCTCCGGAGAACCGCAAAATATTCTGTAAAACGGAAAATTTACGATGAACCTCTATTAATTATCCGTTCCGCGCAGATTGTCCAAAAAACACCGATTTTTTTACAAAAATCACGGTGATTTTCCAAATAGGTCTGCCAGTGCTATGGGAAATGCATACAAATGACTTCTTTTAGAGAACCACTGAATGGAATGTAACCAAACATATCATGAATGTTCCTTATGCGGTGCTGACCAAGTTTTGTTACTTTGTAGCCAATCCATCATCCAAGATGGCCGCCAGCGGGGCACTTAGTTTAACATAGGACCCTATGAGAAATACATACAAATTTCTTCCTTTAGAGAACTATTGAATTGAATGAAACCAAACATGTTTGTTCCTTTCCTTTTGAGGTGTTGGCCAAGTGTTGTAATTGTAACTTTGCAGCCAAATTTTTTTTTTTTTTATATAATTTCAAAAACCCAAGAAAAGTCAGGTGAGTGATACAGGCTCTTGAGAGCCTCTAGTTTCTAATACTTAATAGTTTACCTACATTTGATGTATGGAAATTTTTATGATCTATTTGTCAGTCGTGCAGCTTTTATTTTACCTTGACCTTATTTTCACAGTTCATTGCTCAGTGTTAAGTTTTTGTGTTTTGGGTCTGTTTTTCTTAAACTATAAGCAATAGGTCAACTATATTTGTAATATGGAAGAATTGTTAGCTGTAAATGTCTGCCTGGCATTGTTCATCTGACCTTGACCTCTTTTTCATGGTTTATTGGTCAATGTTTAGTTTTCTTGGTTAATGTTAAGTTTATGTAATAAAGCTTTATATTTAGGACTATCAACATAATATCAATGATTAGTGAAGAAGGCGAGACATTTCAGTGTGTGCACTCTTGCTTTCATCTCAATGTGGAAGATTTAGTAAATGAAAGTGTTGTTGGTTCAAAATTTACAATTAGAAATTAATAAGTGAAGTTGGAGATTTGCTGAAATTTGCAACAAGAAATATTCATTGTTGGATAAAACAATTATTTGCTCACCTTTGCCTCTTGTCCATTATATTGACTTAATCAATGTTGAATAATACTGACATTGACCCTTACAACATTACTTCACACAAGTACATTGTATCTATCCAAAAAAAAATCATGGAATGGGCAAGAATCCAAACTGACACTTGATACACAAAACAATTGTACTTCTGTTGCTGTTGCTCATCTAAAAGTCACAGTCGGGGATTCACAAGTTCAAATTGTCACTACATGTAGCACTGATTTCATTGGAATTTTTTGCTAGATGGTTATACTGCTTCATGCCAGGTAAAATCAACAAATTGTAGACTATAAATAGAAGACAAATCTATAAAATATATTGCTCAACCCTCCCCAACACGGGACAGTGGTGTAACAGAACATTTTAAGAACAAATTGAAAATTATTAGGAAAAGGGCTTTGTTGTCATATCGGAAATCAGCAAACACAAAAATTTTAACTGGAAGCTCTAAAGAGCCTGTGTTGCTCACCTACATCTTCAACAATGGCTACTTTTTAGTAATAAGAGTGCACACTCTAAAATGTGTTTCACTTATTGAATACATGCATGTTGAAAGTCTGTAATGTGAGGGTTTTAATACAAGTACAAAATGTATATCTTTAACCTAACATTATCAATGTTTCATGAAAATGAGGTCAGTCAGGTGAACCATGCCAGACTGTCATGTACACCTTAAAATCATTCTATACACCAAATATAGTGGTCATATTGCTTAAAGCACCCAAGAAACAAATTAAACTTCAAAGTCTTAAAATTGACTGATGAGCCAGAAAATGAGGTCAAAGTCATGTGAACCCTGTATAGACTGACGTGTAATCATTGCAATCCTTATACACCAAATATAGTTGACCTATTGCTTATAGTATTGATAAACTAACAGAATTATGAAAATGAGGTCAATGTCATATGAATCCTATCAGACAGACCTGTACTTCATACAATTGTTTTATACACTAAATATAATTGACATTTTGCTTATATCCAAGAATAAAAAATTCAAACCACTAAATACTACACAATGGACTATGATAACGAAGTCAGGATAAAAGGAAACTGCCTGTCTGCATGTACTCCTAACAATCATTCCATGCACCAAATATAGAAGACCTATAACTTATAGTATCTGAGGTATGGATTGACCACAACTTAAAAGCTTATAGAAATAAGAAGATGTGGGTATGAGTGCCAATCAGACAACTTTCCATCCAATGTCAATTTATAAAAGTAAACCATTATAGGTCAAGGTATGGCCTTGGCTCACACTGAACAGCAAGCTATAAAGGGCCCCAAAAAATACTGGTGTAAAACTATTCAAAAGGGAAATAAAAGGTCTAATCTTTATAAAAAAGGAGACCAATTATGAACCACATCAACAAACAATAACTACTGAACACTAGATTCCTGAATAGGACAGGTGCAAACAATTGGTTTGAATGTTTTAATGGTACCAAACCTCCACCCTAAAGCAATAGTGTAAAATCACAACATAGAAAGACACACTATAAAATATCAATTGAAATGGCTTAACTCAATCAAATGTCATATTAACACATGTGAACAAAAAACATTAAAAATAGTATCAACAGTATATAAATATAAATAATGATGTGATCTCAATGCAGCATTTACTGCACAGCCCTGGAGTGTGCCTTTTGGAAGCTGTTTGTAACCTTTACCTTCAAAGGTAGAAATTCCAATGTTATGTAAAATTGAGAATGGAAATGGGGAATGTGCCAAAGAGACAACAGCAGAAGGTCACTAACAGATCTTCAATGCAACGAGAAATTCTCGCACCCAGAGGCGTCCTTCAGCTGGCCCCTAAACAAATATATACTGGTTCAGTGATAATGAACACCATACTAAACTCCAAATTGTACACAAGAAACTAAAAGTTAAAATAATACATCTTTGTTAGTAGTGACCTAAAATCATTCTGAGTATCATTTTTCTCCAACAGTATTCTTAATATAGAACAAACATTATTTAAGAAAGGTAACCAAGGATCTGTATCATTTATTTGTATGAATGTCCAGCATTTGAGAAAGTCTACAATACCATATCTATATCCTCATTTGCATTTTTAAAATATCGTTATTGGTCATAAAATATTTTTTGTAATTTTTTGTACTCTCATTTGTGAGAGAAATCAGAAGTCTGCAGAGAAAATTGTGTCTTTTTACTATCTGACACTTTTCCATTTTTTAGAAAATAATTTCTTGCAAAAGTGTTTTGTTTTGAATCTTGCAAGAAACCCCCATTTTTTGGTGGGGTTCGTGTTGCTTAGTCTTCAATTTTCTATGTTGTGTTTTGTATACTATTGTTTGTCTGTTGGTCTTTTTTCTTTATTAGCCATGGCGTTGACAGTTTATTTTTGCCTCTGTCTTTATTGTAGAGTGGTTGTATCGGACACAAATTAAGGCTTAGTAGAAAGAACGTCTGTTTGCAATGATACTTGTATTGGAACTCTGAATAGCTAATGTCACAAGGGTGACGTCGTGTACATGGAGCGGTGCATTACGTTTGCGCGCAGCTTTTCATTACAATTGCACGCATTTATTTGACAGGTAAACACATGTAAGCTTAGGCAATAACACTTATTTATCTATAAATTTCTTCAATTATTTTTAGGTAAAAGTACATTTTTCGTTAGTCTAAGTCACCTACTCACCCACAAGGAGGTTGAAGTTAGATACCAGCAGGATAAGTCGGTTGCATTATATTCTATCAATGCGGAAAGTTTAATACTCATCATATACTAATGATTTTCCCTCCGATTTGCTATATTAAAAAAAAAGCTTCAAATGTCCGTGCCTTGGCAACACTTTACAAACTAACTTAGATTATTTACGAATTTTAAAGAGATCACTATTCGGGGTACTTGTTCACCCTGAAAAATTCGCAATGAAGTTACATGTATGTCTTAAGTTATAACAGAATTTATCACGCACACTTTATATGTTGTCTTAGAAGACAATATAAACAACATATGATTGAAATATATTTTCAAAGTTAATGAATTTTTATATTATTTATATTTCATTATATACCCTTTTTTACCTGAGTTTACCAGTAAGATAAATGCGCGCAAATGTAATCAAAAGCTGCGCGCAAACGTAAAACATTTTAATCCCCAAATGCCCACAAACGTAGTGCGCCCACATGGAGAGCAGTAGCAGGAACATCTAGTGTGCAATTCTTAACAGTCTTAAATTGTTTACTAATATATTTCATTGTGTACATATACATTAACAGACACTGAACTTCAGTATCTCTCTCAACTTGTTTAAAAATAACAATACTTCATTATATTTGCTCATCTGAGCATTTATTCAGTAAAAATATGTCTTTAATTTGGTTCCAATAGTGAAATGACAATAATGAAACAGACTATGAATAAACACTCTTTTGTAGGCATATATATAAATGACAATGACATTTTATGTATATTTTTGAAACAATGATGAAATTACGTGCACAACTGTACATTAAATTATATACCTGTTCTTAATAAATATAATTTTATTGTCTTTTTCACAGCTAAATAATTCAGTATTAAAAATCTTAGTATTTTAAATCTAATTCTGTTCTGAATTGTTTAAGGAAAACATACATTAAGATTTCAATAAGTTGGCGTTAAACGCCACCGTCAGCGACCCTGGCTTTATCAGTTTTATTTGTGGAGGAAGCAGGTGCAAACAGGGACAACTAACGACCTAAGGTTAGAAAACTGGCTATCTTTTTTAATTTATCTGTGTTAAACACCTCCATACAAACTAGGTTCACTTTCACAACCTGGGATTGGACAGGCATCATTGTAGATTTACTATTTCAACCTCTAGTCAATACATATTTAAAATATTATCATTCCAATATTTTTCTCATTGGTAATGATACCACATCTTGTTATTATTATGTGTGGTTAAGTATAAATAGTAACTTGAAACATTAATCACAATTATTTTGTCAATTATCTGAAAATGTGCATCAATGGAAGTTGTCCCTAAAATTTCCCAGAAAGCACCATCCCGTATAAACTGTAACTTATAATGCCCCATTCAAATTATGCTCATATTATGAAGATTCTGATATAAAAAGATTATTTTTTTCTCAATATCTATAAAAAAAAAGTGTGTATTTTTCATTGGTTTTATTTCTATTAAAATGTATATTGTAAATATACAAATTATCATGATAAAAATATGTTTTTGTTACAGCTATACCTCTCAATTTTATCATGATAAAAATATGTTTTTGTTACGGCTATACCTCTCAATTTTATAACTTGTTAAACACCCTGCTTAAATAGGTAATATTACTTCTACTACCCAATATAATATCAATTTTATAAATAAATCAAACCGTTAGAAGCTGTGAAGCATCAGATTTTTTGTTATAATAATATGCGCATGTATAAAGTACTGCTGCTTATATAATTATTTGTAACCCATTTTCCTAGATTTTTTAGATATACGTTTTTACTTCTGAACACATTCTCATGTATATTGTCACACTGATAGAAAAACCTTTCAATTTCTTATAAATGCATGAGACAGTATAGCCCTAACAAAACAGCACCTCTGCACAAAAAAAGTCAAACAAATAATTTGGGTTACACAACCTAATATCCTTCAATGAGAATTTGACATAAAATAATAGGACGAAACATGAATATTTTACAATGAGATTTTTGCAATATATTTAAACAACCTTTTAACCGGTATTTTGAAAACGACCCATAATGTCATTCACAATTTAGTACATTTTATATTTCTGTACAGAAATGAGCATATACAACAATACAAGATCACCATAGCTATATTAATTCTCCATATATATTCTATCATCCACAAAAAAATAATCAAGTTGGTGTAAAGAATTTTTCATGATTACCTATTCTGACAGAGAATAAAGTTAACATTTAATTTAAATATGATTTTCTTCATAATTATCTTGTCATTAGAGAAATCTTTGCATGATTATTAAAATCCTTACATTATATCCCTATAGGGAATTGCAAAAAAATCATTTAAGGTATAGAGGCTACATAAACTTTATACCTCTGTTAAGTCCCTATAAAAAAAAAATCATCCTAGGATTAATTCTTTACGGCTGCAAACTTTTCTGAAACTGCTGGGAGATCTTTTAATTAAATCTGAACATTGTCAAATTTTCCCTTTAAATTAAGGATGTACTTAGGTGAGGTTAGGCAAAATTTAAGAAATTAAGAAATTAAAATTGATATTATAAGCTGGTAGAGCATCAATTAAGGATAATGATAAGCTAAACATATTGATAGGTCATGGACCTCCTTTTCGAGATATTTGAGATTTAAAATATGGCGGGAAAAGGCTGACTCTGACTTTTACCTTATATTTGCATTGGTATTATTTGGGTCTCAAAACAAAAGAAAGAAAATCAAGAATCTTCTAAAATTTTGGTGAATGACCTTTCATGAGCTATTAAATCTTATATGAAAAAATAAATGGGTGTTGTGGGGCAAAATATTTTACATTGTATTTTATGGAAAAACACCAAGGAGTCCGAACATTTGACACAATTTTGAAAACCTCACCTAAGTACATCCTTAAGTTGTAATATCTAAAATAATTTTTGTGACTGGATTTACATTTAACACATTGTATCTCAACACTGGAACAGTCCAACAAATGAGCAAATCAAAAACTAAATGTTTCATCTTTTTTTGAAAGGGACTAAATTCTCCTACTTCAATCCAAATTACCAAATCACATGTGATAACAGGTTGCAGTTTTTATTTTAGCCTCTTAAATGACATGACTGGCAATTAGATTTACCATGGTCAAGGGCTGAAATCCTGAGTATATCATGCAGAGCAAATTGATATGCATGTCACTTAAAAGTAAATATATTTTGTGTTTTACTAATTAATCAACGACAAAGCAGACTGTATTCCAAACAACATGTTCTTTGTAGATTTATATGGAAACCATAGTGTATCTAAATATCTAATTGGGAATGAAACAGTTATGAAAAAGATTGTTTTTGTCTTATCATGTACAAACAAACAAAAGTAGTTTTATAGTGTTAAAATTTTTCTCATTGTACTAGTTTCAAAATATTTTGTCATCAAGAGGAATAACAATTTTCTTCAAATTGATCAAGCAACATTGCATTAGTAATACAATGTTCAATTTTCAATTTAATTTTTTATATTTACTGAAATATTAGCACATTGGTGCAATTGAATTTGACTGCCCAAACCAAAATATTAGATTATTTGAGAACAAAAATGTGTGTCTGCAGAACTGCAGATCTTCCACCTGAAAATGCTTATAGTTTGAAGGTTTCGAAAATAACAGAGAAGTAAAAGAATCAACAGATTTTGTTTTGAATTATATAACTTGTTGACATCTGATTGTCATGTGAAAAATGATAGTTAATCTGTGTTCAAAGCTTCAATGTCTGTACATTTTGTGAATATAATGTAAGTATAACAGAAGTAGATGATAAAAATGTCTTAACAATCTCGATGTAAATACACTTAACAGCAATAATTCTTCATTATAAAATATGATTATTTTCTTTAATAACAAAATTGGGTTTTTTACATTAATATAAAATTTTGACTACATAAAATGAAAACCATTTATAAAATTTTGTTCATGAATCACAATTAATACTAAGCCATTATATCACAAGCAAAAAAAAATAATGAGAATTTACAACAATATTTACAATATAAGTAATAATATATAATCTACATATCTTAGTATGAACAATGATATAGTTTTAAGACCAGTATTTGAGCACTGTCTGATAGTAATTTACATAGAAGTAACAATTTTTACACATTTATAACAAATGATTGCACATTGTATAATAATAGGGTAAAATATAAATCTTAAAACAAAACAAAGGACGTCTCATCTAGATTCAGTCATAACTAGTCCATTCAGAACATTAAGATTTGCACCATTAAAAGAATAAGGAAGAGAAACTGAATGTTCTCCAATCATGATACCATGCCAATAAAACATCATACCACTTACAAAAAGTGGAAAGTTCTTTATGACTCGACTTTTTCCAAAAGAAAGATAATAAATATGGTCTTTTTTGATAGATTAAGTTTACTGCAAATTGAAATACATGCTAACTTGATTTTTTGCATACAGGTGTAACACCACTAATTCAGGCCCGGCCAGAAAGCACATACCAGAAAGTAGTACATATTTAACACAAAATAGTTCCTACGCATGAGTGTAACTTTCAAAATATGTAGAATATTTAGGTATTTTTGGTATCAAATGAAAGCTGAAGGACTGGTGATCATTGTAAAACACTTTTGGACTTCTGATTTTGAATATTAAAAAAAATGCACCAAATTTTAAAAAGAGGGTACATTTTGTCTGTTTGTCAGATCTGAAGTACCTGTTTTGGTACATCCAAAGTTCCGGGAACCAGTTCTTTCTTTTATGCAATTAAAGGTATGTTGATTTTTTCAGTACAAGACACCATAAAGTGTTGCTTTGAAATGCAATGATTGCCACTTTATTTGAACTTAAAACAAAAGAGGTGTGCCTACTTGAAACGGAGGAATTTAACATAGAAAGCAATGGGACCATGAATTAGTGGTGTACTTCCTATTACAGAGAATCATCAGAAATCCAATTTTTAGAAGTTGTACCTATTCCAATGAAAATAAGTAAAATTTGATGTTAGTAATCATGTTTAATCATCTTTTTTTGGTGAAACATCCTGTTTATGGGAAATTTAAGCTCTTGAATTGGCATACACAAGTATTTTAGCCTTTTATGGTCATATAACATGCATGCAGTTAAGACTTGACTCCAAGTTCTTATTTTTGCATTTTTTGTGATTGAAATCAATAAAACATGTATTTTATGACTTGTATATGGTACAAAATAGCTCTTGGTCAAAATAATCTTATTATTTTTCAAGTTTTTTGTGTTTCATATGGTAGCCTTTTACAATCTAGGCAAATGGTATACACTAATATAAGAATTCTAAAAGCTCACTGTACATGCAATTTTGAACCAGTTTAGCAAGTTATCTAGCTGAGAGATATATAAATTGCTCTTAATGATCTATGTTTTACCACAGAATTATGGTTTATACAAAAAAAAGCCCTTTTCCAATTTAAAGAAAAAAGGGGGGACAATTTTCTCATTTATGTCTTAAGTTTGGACTAATATATTTTTATTTGATGAAGAACCTCTGATTAAAATATGACTATTGGTAAGCACATAGCTTTCCTAATAGAAATTAATAAATAAAACAATGATATTGAGAATAAAAAAAGTATATTGGCCATTGGTAATACCCATATGCAGTTTTCTTTGAATAACCCATATGTTACTACCAGTCCAATTTGAGCTTAAAATTAGTAAAATAGTGTTTGAGCTAAAGCTTTATATGTTTTTTATTGCTTGAAATAGATCATAGAATGAAATAAAGTAATGCTCAAGTCAATATAGCAAGTTTGGTTCTGTTATAGGTGTAACACCACTAATTCAGGCCCGGCCAGAAAGCACATACCAGAAAGTAGTACATATTTAACACAAAATAGTTCCTACGCATGAGTGTAACTTTCAAAATATGTAGAATATTTAGGTATTTTTGGTATCAAATGAAAGCTGAAGGACTGGTGATCATTGTAAAACACTTTTGGACTTCTGATTTTGAATATTAAAAAAAATGCACCAAATTTTAAAAAGAGGGTACATTTTGTCTGTTTGTCAGATCTGAAGTACCTGTTTTGGTACATCCAAAGTTCCGGGAACCAGTTCTTTCTTATATGCAATTAAAGGTATGTTGATTTTTTCAGTACAAGACACCATAAAGTGTTGCTTTGAAATGCAATGATTGCCACTTTATTTGAACTTAAAACAAAGAGGTGTGCCTACTTGAAACGGAGGAATTTAACATAGAAAGCAATGGGACCATGAATTAGTGGTGTACTTCCTACAACATAGAAAAAAAGAATTGTTTGAACTTTGAGTTTTCTGTGGCTTGTCATTTAGAATAATTAAGTAACACATGCTGGATAATCTATGTAATAGATTCTTATGCATGTCAGTCATCTGTTCTCATTTTCTTAAATCAATATTTACCAGACCACTTTAAATCATGGATTGGGCTGATAAGGTAAAAAATGTTAAACAACTACCATCTTACCTTGGAATGAAAATGTCCATAAGTACCTTAGCTGCCTGAATGAGTAGCTGAATAGACAAATTGTATATATATATTCCTTATTTTTTATTTATTCTTTTCAGCTTACAGTAAGAACTCATTAAATCTTTAAAATCTACAACACTGAACAACTGAAAGTAAGCACTTTAGAAGAAAACAAATAGTTCATCTTAAAATGGGGAAAAAATAAAATTTTTGATTAAAAAAAAAGAAGAAAAAAGCAATAACATATCTTGCTAAAATCAACAAACATAACAAGAAGAGGTAACAGTCATTCATAAACACCTTAACTTCAGTACTTTATGTATAACAGGAAATGTCAAATGAATTAAGTTAGAATGTGAACAGGTATCTGGCTATTATGACCATAAAGAAATTTTATGTAATTAGGAGGTATTTGATGCAAAACTGAGATCTGGAAGATTGCTGAATGGACTCCCTCAAACATTACATTAAAACGATCAAAATTTTATTTACAACATCACAGATTCTTTCTTCTTTAGAAGTCACGACTAATAAGCTGCCTTATAAATACAAATATATTTCTGCCTTCTAAGAAAGCCCTAATACAGAATATAATTAAGCACCAATCATCACCCGTTAGGTGACATTTTAGGCATGATATTGTCTAACATTGGTACTGGCACTGGTTTCTTGTTCACTGGTTTTTTATCCGATTCGTTCATTCTATGACTCTTCATATGAGCACTTCTACTACGTACTTTTGCAAATACCCTGAAAAGAAATGAAGATAAGAAAACTGAATCACAACTTTGACTGATATAAATATTTTTAACATAACCAATTAAGTTAAAAAAAAATATTAATTTTTTTTGACTTAACTGACATATTTTACCTGTACTCCAAATCAAAAATTACAAAGAGCTAACTTCAACTATATGACTCTTTATCTATAAATAATCTTTTTAGGTGGTTTAAACTTGTTCTGGTGTCACAAAATAAATAAATATCCTATTTACTATTATCAATGGCATCATTCGCAATCTTAAGTTTTCGACACATGCTAACAAAATGTGTAGTGGTAAATAAAGATGAAATAACTACAGAAGATAGTTAGTTTTAAAGTTTTTATGAAATTTATAAGGTAATATATGATTTCTAGACTTTAATGTTGCCACTTTATGTAGATACATTGTAACATGGTTTTTATCTCGTCCCTAAAATAAATTTTTTTGATCTACCAACCTGCCACAAAGTTTGCATGGGAAGCCCTCTCCATTTAGATCCTCTGAACTTGCAGGTGATCCTTGTGGTTTAGGAAGTCTTGCTGCTGGAGGTCTGTATTCTCTAGCAGGAGAATTGCTCTTTGAACCTCCCCCATGTACTCTAATATGACCATTTAATGCTTGCTTGGAATTAAATGCCTAAAACATAACAATCAATCTCAACATTAAAATTAGGGTTATTGAGAAGAAGAAAAAAAACAAGAATAGAAAGCACTTTCTTAATTGCTATTAGCCATACAATTGCACTTTACTTTCCATACATAGTGACACAATTTGAACTTTGTGTCCTGCTCCAAACCATACAAATATAGTATTTTTTTCTGGAAAAGCCCTAATGAAATACTCTTGTAAATTATTTTGATGTTTCAGATATTCATCTTCTATCAAATTCTAAAAGACAATGGCTAACTTAAAGTTTTTTCCACCTGGAGTAGCATTGTACATATATGTATTTCTCTACACCTTGTCAAAATGATGGTTTATTGAGAATAAAGATATATATATACAGGGGTCGAAATTGGCGCTGGTCCAGTGGTTCGAGACTAGTAGAATTTGTGTTGGACCAGTAGATTTTGTCAGCTGGTGGTCCGGTGGACCAGCAGAAATTTTTCGTTAAAATCAATGATTGCATCTCTATCTCAGTTTGTTTACAAAAAAATAAACCTGAGAAATTATTTTTAGGATATTGGGGTGCTATTTTTGGAATAAAGAAGAGGAAAGCAGCTGAGTAAAATAAAACTAAACATCTGTCATATCTTTTAGTGGTTATCAAATGAATGTCATTTTTGCAGGACCAGTAAATTTTGAGCCGGACCAGTAGATCTAAAGTCCACTGGTCCGGCTGGCCAGTACACTAAAAAGCTTAAATTCCACCCCTGTATATATATATATAGTAACTGGCAAGGGCAAGCTTTTAATTTTGTTTCTGATGACCTACTTTTTAGACAGAAGGATATCTTCTTTTTACAATCAACTTGTAAATAGCATTGTGTCAAACCCAATTATTCAAAGTTATTTTGTGTCTCTAACTTTTTAAGAATACATTTAGACTAAATTTCCCAAGAATGTACTGATTTGAACTGTTTCAACATTGTCATATAACTCACTATTGCTTAAAATAACAAAACAGGTTTTATTTGCACAAAAAAAAAATTTTGTTCTTTAATAAACAAGTATTCAACAAAAAAATCCTTTTTTGTTGTTGCTGTTTTTTTCTAAATTATTAATCATGTATTACATATTAACAACTAGATGTCTTAAAATGTAATTAAAATTAACTTACAGCATTGCATTCTGGGTAATCACAGGTAAACATAGGAGCAGGTGATGTAGCTCTGGAAGCTGGGGCAGGTGTAATTACAGTCTTTACAGATTTTACAGACGAGGATGATTTTACAGATGAAGCATCGTCCTCTTTATTATTTAACTGCAATATAAAAGAAGCCATATTAATCATGAAATTACACATTCCAAAATTTGTTTGGTTAAATATAAAAAGAAATTAAAATAAAGAAATCAACACATCTTCGAAACTTTGAAAATATGCATTATTTGAAAACTAATTATAAATAAAAAAAATTTCACACTATATGGGAACAAATGAACACCTAAAATTTTTTAAAATATTTGGTATTGAAACACTTGAATTGAATATGACAAAATCATGATAATAAATCAGTTGCAGATGACGCAACAAACTTTTAAAATTCATTTTTTTTTTATATTAATGGTCGTAAATTCATTTTGAAACTTCTTACCCATATCTGTTTTATCTATTTCAACTTTATGCTTAAATGTCTCACCTTTTATGTCCAATCTTTAAAGTGGTATCATTGTAAACCGACTTTTTTGTATGCAATTTTATTTGATTAATAGGATGTTGAATTTTGCACAAAATACTTTATCAATAAAAAAAATTATTGAATTCTCAGGCTAAAAAGAGAAAAAGGAAGTAAAAATGTGTTTCAATATGAAAACAGATTGCATTTGAACTTTGGGTGTTGGTGAATAGTATTCACCAATTACCCATACCACTATAAAAGTCCAATGTTTGAAATTACAGTCATTTGTTGCATGAAATTATGGAATAAGAAGCTTTTAGTATTATTCAATGGTGATAATTTTATACCAAAATGTCAGAATTATCCTCCATGTCAGTAGAACTACTCGAGTCTTCATCATAATCATTTATCTCCATCTCATTTTCAGGCTGCTCTGGAAGTGTGGCTGGCTGCTGTTGTTGCTGCTGTGATCTTAAGTTATACAATCTTTCACGTTCTCGTTTATTACGCATAATACGTAAACGTTTGTGTTCATCTGGACACACTTTCTTCCATAAATAATAAAACTGAATACATTCTTTCACAGATTTACTTCCAATCTACAAAGTAAAATATGGTTAAAAAAATTCCAATCATGTGAACTGATGTTCTGATTATAGTTTTTAATCAAATTAGTTGTTTACGGTTTTTGAAATGAAAACTGTCAATATTGTAGTTCCTTTGCTCACATATATTACTTCCTTCTATGGTAATTTTTTACAATAATTAAAACATAGCAAAATTAAATGTAATTGAAGTTAAACAGATTGCCTTCCTCCAGTAACTGATATTGTCAACCATTTGTGTACTGATTGAGCAAAAAATATCCAACAACTTTTGTTAACCAAATGCTTCTCAGGGCTCCTGTTTGGCCCTTTATTCCTAGACTGTTTGCCCCATAACCCTTAAAATATATCCCAACTTTTTACTTATGGTATTAAACATTGAGATACAATTTCAGAACAATTGAAATACTTATACACAGCTTATTGTCCTGACACTAGATAAATGCTTGTTTTTGGCTCTTTGGGCCCCAAATTCCTAAACCTTAGGGACCATAACCCCCAGCTTCCTTTTGTGGTTATAAACATTGTGTTAAAATTTTATTGATTTCTATTTACTTATAATAAAGTTATTATCCGGTAACCATCCGTCTTCGGAGACACTGACGACGACGTGATACCAATATACGATTGCAAAAATTTTGCAGTCGTATAAAAGTTTGTAAGGGTTCCACAGAACCCAGTGTCTCGTCTAATATTTCTGTTAATCGCAGGCTCAACAAAAATGAGAAAATAAATCAATAAAATATTCCTGTTCATACTATCTTTTGATTGTAAGAAGCTTCTTTCCAAGTTTGGTAAAAATCCAGGACAGTTTATGAATCTAATAAATATTTAAAAACTTTAACTGCAGACTGAATGTAATAATCACTGGAAGAAAACAAAATTTCCTTCTAGATACTAGCATTTGATCATAACAAGCTTCTCTCGAAGTTTGGTACAAATCCAAAATAGTATAAGAAAGGTATCAAAATTGTAAAAAGTTTAACCACACAGTGAATGTGTTGTTTCCTGGCAGAAAAACAAAGTCCATTTATAAGTAAAATACGGAAAAAATGGAATTTTATTTTTACAAAATTTACTTCTGGACACTCACTATCTTATGAACATAAACAAGCTTCTGTCCAAGTTTGGTAAAAATCCAGAACAGTGTAAGAAAGTTATTAAAATTTCAAAAACTTTAACCACAGAGTGAATATTTGTGGATGCCGCCGCCGCCGACGAAATATAGGATCTCTTAGTCTCGCCTTTTCGACTAAAGTTGAAGGCTCGACAATAATATATCAAAATACTTACTTCTTTGGAAACAGAGAAGAAGTCTTTATCACATTTTAATAAAGCATTAAGGTATTTTTCAGCTTCCTCTGTGGTCCAAACATCATTCTCTGTAATACAAATATAGTGAAATGGATTTTTATAGAAGTTTTTACTTACTAACTATCATTAAACCAAGAGAAATATCTATACTGACAAGGGTATGATTATGTCAAGGTCAAATGAACTTGTTCATCAACATCATCTACAAGTGCATATTCAATCTCGACACACAGACTTCATATGAAACCAGACAAATGGAACATAAAAATTAGGTCAAGACCATGTGCTATGTGTCATACATTGCTGACAAACAGATCTTATCAAGAAAACTTAACCTGACCACATAAAAAGGAGGCAAATGCCACATTACATGTCAGACATACATGTATCCTTTAACAAGAGTGCACACGCTGAAATGTCTCGCCTTCTATACTAATCATTGATATTATGTTGATAGTCCTAAGTATAAAGCTAAGCTTTATTACAACTGTCACATAAACTTAACATTAACCAAGATAAGTAAACAAAGACCAATGAACCTTGAAAATGAGGTCAAGGTCAGATGAACCATGCCAGGCAGACATGTACAGCTAACAATGCTTCTATACAACATATATAGTTGACCTATTACTTACGGTATAGTTTAAGAAAAATAGACCAAAACACAAAAACTTAACACTGTGCAATGAACTGTGAAAATGAGGTCACAGTCAAATGAAACCTGCGCGACTGACATAAAGATCATAATATATTTCCATACACCAAATATAATTGACCTATGGCATATAGTATTAGATAAAAAGATCAAAACTCAAAAACTTAACTTTGACCACTGAACCATGAAAATGAGGTCAAGGTCACATGACATCTGCCCGCTAGACATGTACACCTTACAATCATTCCATACAACACATATAGTAGACCTATTGCATATAGTATGAGAAAAACAGACCAAAACACAAAAAATTAACTATAACCACTGAACCATGAAAATGAGGTCAAGGTCGAATGACACCTGCCAGTTGGACATGTACACCTTACAGTCCTTCCATACACCGAATATACTAGCCCTATTGCTTATAGTATCTGAGATATGGACTTGACCACCAAAACTTAACCTTGTTCACTGATCCATGAAATGAGGTCGAGGTCAAGTGAAAACTGTCCGACAGACATGAGGACCTTGCAAGGTACGCACATATCAAATGTAGTTATCCTATTACTTATAATAAGAGAGAATCCAACATTACAAAAAATCTGAACTTTTTTTTTTAAGTGGTCACTGAGCCATGAAAATGAGGTCAAGGACATTGGACATGTGACTGACGGAAACTTCGTAACATGAGGCATCTATATAAAAAGTATGAAGCATCCAGGTCTTCCACCTTCTAAAATATAAAGCTTTTAAGAAGTTAGCTAATGCCGCCGCTGGATCACTATCCCTATGTCGAGCTTTCTGAAACAAAAGTTGCAGGCTCCACAAAAATAAATCACAAATATTGTTGACCAGTCATGCATTGCTACCTATGAAAAGCCTTATCTTGAATACTCATCACAGAAATAATTTTAGCTATCTTCAATTCTTCTCTTCTTAACCTACTTCCATTTTTCCTCAAAAAGTTACTGAAATGTAGGGTTAGTTCAAACCATACTTTGTACAATAACAACTTTGGATTATAATTTTCACCATTTCCAAAAACTCCAATGGTATATATCTTCCTTTAACACTACCGATCAAACCTAATACTGAAAATATAACTTGGCCAATCCAGCATGACAATAATGCCAATACTACATAACAGATGTTGTTTCTGTTGTTGGTACATGCAAAAATTGTTGAGATATCATGAATAGTTACAATGAAAAAGATATGATACAATCCTGAAACCTAACCTGATCACTGAAGCATTCAAAAGAGGTCAAGGTCAAGGGGACAATAATATGGCTTGAGACAATATAAGGACAGTAAATTTTAACATGTAAAAACTTGCAAAACATAAAAATTACTAAGAATTATTTTCTAAATATACATTGTATCTGAAATATATTCATACCTTGATATGTAAAAGATAGTAATGTATGGTGAGCAGGTAATTCTTTTATAGTTTCCATTAACATCAGCATGGCATTCTACAGGAAAAGAAAATATACACTGTAAATTAAGAAATTTTGGAATGGCTTTAATATAGTAAATGTTGAATAATTGCTTGCAACTGTTTATTGTTGAATTTGAATTTTCATTTTAACTGATCTACTTCACTATCATTATCATTGACCAAGAAAAGGAGGAGAAGATGCATATGATTTGACTACATTTGATGGAAAAATATGGTTTTCATTGAAGTTTTTTTTACCATTCTCAGGCAGCACATGGTATAATAACGATACATTTTTTCAAGTAATTTCTGTAAGTTGTAGGACTATAATGTCTTTTATTATTAATCTCTTGATGTTTCAAGCACAGTGTGTCTTTTCCTTGACTTTTGACTGACTAATATTACATTGAAGACAAAACTCTAACTATAAATACCTGTAAATTGCCCTTTGCCAAGTGAAGTAAATGGAGAGCATATTCTGTATTACAACCATTACCCCTTATTGCTGCACTATTGGCAAACTCTTGAAAATATTGCACTGAAAAAAGAAAAAAAACATTTTAAAACTCTTTACAAAACCTATTGGAATTAAGCTGGTGTTAATTCTCTAAAATACACAACATTGGAACATCATAAGCTAATTTAAGAAGTCTGCAGTACAAAACTCAATGATGTTTTTTTTTTCATAGACTTACATGACTTACTGAATTAAACTTTTCACAAGACTTGTAGATACATGACTTACTGAATTAAACTTTTCACGAGACTTGTAGATACATGAACAATATGACAGGTGACATCTGTGGAGCAATGTCTACTTACCCTAGACTTGTAGATACACGAGCAATATGACAGGTGACATCTGTGGAGCAAGGTCTACTTACCCTAGACTTGTAGATACACGAGCAATATGACAGGTGACATCTGTGGAGCAAGGTCTACTTACCCTACCGGAGAAACTGAGATCTGCCCCAGTTTTTGGTTGGGTTTGTATTTGTGTTGCTCAGTCTTTAGTTTTCTATGTTGTGTTTTGTATATATATGTATTTTGTCTTTTCTTTTTTGTCATTGTGTTGTCAAGTTTATTTTTAACTTTGTTTGAATGTCCCTTTGGTATCTTCCGCCTCTCTTTTAATAGAATGCCTGTGATGCACTTTACTATGCTATCATTATCTAAGACTGACATTATCAAACAATAGGAGTATTTTGATCATATTGATTTGACTACAGTGGATTCATTATTATTCATAGGATACCAATTTTCTATGGTTTTGTGGTAAACCACAAATTTGAATGTTCTATGATTTTTTTTTATAGGCTCAGTATGCAGAGATAGTCAAAACCACAAATTCAAATTCCCAAGAAAATGCAAGTTTTCCTCAATCCACAAAGAATTGATACCCATGAAAATAAATGAATCCACATTATATGAAAAATTTGGAGTTAATTTTAAAGCTGATCCAATTTGTTAAATAAATCATGCTCCATGACTTACCTTCATTATCAGAAAAGTCTTTAATTTTTTCTGGATCAAACACCAAATCTTCTTTAGATATACACATTAATGCCTCTTTTTTACGACCTGTATATACAAAAACAAATTTTATCATATCATGTATTATTGCCATTAGTCTAGTTTAAAATCATACCAGTGTCTCTGTGTCATAGTCCTATAGACTTTTTCCTACTCATTTAACATTTTTAAACAAGTCTTCTAATTTACAATTTTTTTTCATTTTATCTCTCAATATATTCAGTTATAAAATTTGAAGTACAGCAGTTTGATATCATAAAATTTTCTAATTTAATGACTTTAAGATATTATGAAAACTTTTATTATTGTATAGCAATATAATATTTCCCACAGAAAGTAACCAAAAGTTAGCGTGCAATAAATCTTCAAAATCCATGACGTCATCAACGTCAAAATCTAGTTTAAACCAATTTTTACTTTAAATATTATATTGCTATACAATAAAAGGGTTATTGCATGAATATTGGGGAATATTGTCCCTCGTAGAACATATATTGCACTCGCAAGCTCGTGCAATATAAGATTCTACTCGGGACAATATTCCCCAATATTCATGCAATAACCCTATATTATTGAATGAATTGATTGTACTAAGGATGCTAAATGGCAGTCTGAATACAAACTTACTGTTAAATGGGGGAATCTCTGCTTGGTACTGAGATCCAATATTTACATGTCTGCAATAAACATAGAATGTCTGTGTATAAAAACAGAAAAATACATTGGGAATGTGTCCATGGGACACAGATGATGCCCCCACTAGCACATAACTTTTTAAAGAGACATAACTCAAGAACTGAAAAAAGTGACGCTACTCAAATTGTACTTGATCTGAGTTTTACAGTAATAAGCATTGTTTATAAGTTTCATAACATTTATTTGAGGCAACCTTAAGTAAGAAAACTGAAACGAAAAATTCAGCATTTTTTCCATTTGTAAAGGGGCATAACTCTGGAACGGTAAAAGTAATGCCAAAATTTGAACATAATCTGTGTTTGGTGGTAATAAACATTGTGTATAAGTTTCATAACATTTGGTTGTTGCAAACTAAAGTTAGAGAATTAAACCAATTTAGGACGTATGTACAGATGGACCAGGGTTAAACTTAATGCCATGCCCCATCCGCTACAGCGGGGGCATAAAAACTTACATTTACAATCATGACTGGGAATAATATGTTCTTTTCTTAAACCTTAATTATCTAAAGATTTCAAAATGTACTGAAAATGAAAATAAGGACAAAAATATTTTATAAACAAAAGTTTGAATGCTAGTATATTACTTTTCTGCTGTAAGCTTATTTTATGAAATCATTTTATGTTGTTAACAAGCCAAGGCTCAGTGTTGAGGCTGTACTTAGACCTTTAATTGTAAACTTTTTATAAATTGTCACTTGGATGGAGAATTGTCTTACTGGAACTCATACCACATCTTCTTATTTATCTTAACAAAGTATTCCTTTATTTGACCTAACTTACGGTAGAATATCAGATTCTGGTGGTTCTTCATCATCTGGTATCTCTTGCTTGGGAACATCTGGTTGAGCACTCCCAATACTGCTATCTATTACATAAACATAATGTTAATTTCTGTTTATCTTAATGACCCTAACCCTTAATGGTACTAGTTAGGTATTACCTTATCATGTCATATACGGAAAATGTCAAAAACTGACAGAAAATCAGGCTGCAAAATAACTAATTGAGGGTGATAATGAAATTTATACTGAACTTCTTGACTGTTTTATTAAAGCAAAATTTAACTGTATAGACTGACTGTCTGTCTCAAAAACTATATCAACAGCTATGCTGTACTGTAATTTAATTTGAAAACATTTTTCTTGTGATGTAAGTTCATGAAGTTATTTCTAGCTCACTGTTCAAAAATTACTCTGAAAGATTTATTCATATGACTGCTAATTACTGAATATGAAGTGGAAAATATTTCAAGCATAATTCAGGACAATCATTTGACGGTCACCTTCAAAATGTATAAATATGCTTTTTTAAAGATCAAGTTATGTACAAATACATGTTCCTTAGTTTATGTAGTATTAAATATTGAATTTGACTTACTTCTGGACAGGCTTAGAATGCTAGTCCTTGGAGTAAGAGGCGCTGTCATGGGTGTCATTGGTGGTTTCTGTATAGACCAAAACAGTCCCGAACCACTACGTATTGGACTCAACATTGGTGGTGGAGTGTACGGAGGCGGTGTATTACCCTTGTGTTCACTAGCTGTTAATACTCGCGGAGATCGTAATCTACTCTGGAATCCACCATGTAGTGACCCATGTCTAGGAATGAATAGCGGTGCAGGTCGATGTTTACGTTTCATTCGTAAATGAACAGGAGTTGTGAGTGAATTAGGATTTCTAAACAGTCCAGCACCATCTGATTTTGACAAAGCTTGATCCCATGAATCCTCAGATTTTTGCTTGTATTTCCATAAGCATTCCTCCGTTTGACTTCTCGGTCTCATGAATGTATGATCCTCACTTTTAGATCTAAAATATTTAAAATCGTCACCCGATTTACTTCTCATCCTTGGTTTGACAGATAACATATTCTGAGCACTATTTGAAGGGAATTTAGCACTATAGCCCTTATTATTATTATTGATCATTCCTGGTAAAACACTAGAATTCAGATCACATTCACTACCCACAGACAGCCTACGTTTCAATTCTGTATGTTGATTAGCGATAGGTTTGTGTCTGTGGTGTTTAGGATTTTTTATAGTGTCAGGATGTGCAAAGTCATTTTGAGCCCCATTCCCAATAGGGAATGCAAAGGGGTTTTGTTCAGCTGCCTTCTCAAGTTTCCTGGCCTCAGGTTTATACAATGGGGGATCAGTTCCCATTTTATGTAAAGCAGAATCTAAATATGGCACCTTATCATTATATATCTGTGAATAATTCACAGTTGACTTTCTTGCATCAGTCAAATGTCCATGATTAGTTTTAGGCATGTTAGGTAGGGCAGTCCATAAATTATCTTGATTTAGCTGTGATTGTTGAGGTAAAGTATTAGCACTTGACAATGAAGTCTTTTGGTCATTGTCGATTGTTTCCAAGATAAGCGACAAGTCAGGACTTTCAGCAGAAGTTGTGACAATCTTTGACTGTGGTAGTTGGTTAAAATGTCCCATACTTCCCATTTCAGTCGGAGTTTTCAATGCAAACAGAGGTATCTGAGCTATAGCTGTCTGAAGATTTGATTGAATTGATGTTGGAGTTAAGGAAGGTGGTGGAGATAAGTCCATATGTTGCATGCCATGAGAATCAGATAAATTGTTTGAAGAATGCGGACTATTAAGAGTGTCATTCCTTTGTTGCAGTAATTGCTGAAGTTGCTGATGAGTTATTTGTTGAGGACTTGTTAATTCAATACTGTGTTGTGCCTGATTTTGCAATTCTTCAAAAGACACCTGTCTTTGTAAATGCAATGGCCTGGGTACCTGAAAAAATTAAAGAAAATAGTAAAACATCATTATTACTCCAGTGTAAATACCTTCAAGTCATATGAAACTTCAATTTAAAAAAAATAGCTCAATATGATTTATATAATTGAACGGCTAAGTTTTATAGAAAACAAGAGTATGTGAACTTTCTTGTAAAAGAAAATCCTGTATATTATCAAAATCTTTTGGAATATTCTGCTATCTAAATTTTGTCTTCCCATACACAAATTCCCCATTATTTCCAGAGATCCATGTATGCAGTGACCTAACCAAGAGACCTCTAGATAGAACTTCAGCCACAGCATAGCACAAGTGTGAGTGGGAAAACTGTAATGAAGGAAACATTAGCTGTTATCTGCTCTTTGATTGGTTTGTTTTCTCTTTGAAATATTTCCCATTTCCATTCTCAATTTTGTACCTTTGAAGTGTAAGTACAGGAAACTCACCTGAGAAGTAGGGACGGAAGCAGTATCAATTTTGGTTAGTGAAAGGACAGATACTCACCTGAGAAGTAGGGACGGAAGCAGTATCTATTTTGGTTTCTTCTTTCACCTGAGGATGATGATGTATCAGAGTTGGTAACTGTCCAGGGTTATATGGCTGTTGTTGTATTGTCTTTAACATTTGTTGCTGCTGTCTCTCTTGCTGTTGTTTTTGTTTCATCTTTTCCAAAAGTATACTATTTACATGCTGTGGCTGAGATGTGGGAGGAAGACTGGCTTTCTGTTGCTCAATCTGCTGCTGATAAAATAGCCAATAATAAAGATCAAGCATCTGATTTTAGAATAACAATAAACAATGGTGTATTAAAACAGAAATTATACAAAGTCTTGTGTTTTTTTAGGACAAAAGTATTGTCATCTTAAAAAATATATTGTTTTTTTTCAAAACTGAGGATGTAGAAAAAGTTGAGTTCATATATCATTACACTAGCAAAAAAGAATAGGCAAAAACTCTCATTTTACACCTAAAATATCTTTTTTACCAAATCTTACTACAATTTGTGGTTGACAAGAAGCCAGAAAACTCAGTGTTTAAATTTGACACCAGAAGCATACTTATGATATCATCTAGCTTAGGTGCCATAGAAGATAACATTTTTTGGAAGATAACATTTTTGGCAAAAATTTTGTTTACGGGTAATGAATATTTTACACTGAAATAATTTCTTAAATTGAATGATTTATTTATTTTCAATAAGAATAGAGATAACTGTATCATATTTGAAGCTTTGCAGATGTCAATCAGTAGTTGTTCTGTAAATAGTCATATACCTGTCTTCCAAGTGTTTCGCCAAATCTCCAACATAAAACTACTGACAAAGACTAAAATACAATACAGTTATCTCTAAATTCTTATTTGTTGGGTGTGCAAAACTGATTTATAATATAAAATTATAATGTAGTAATGAATACACCTCTGAAAGTTATTAAAGAAGTAAAGTACCTGTAAAGAGACAGCTACCTCTGTGGAAGGATTTCCACCTTGTAAGAACAGTCTTTGTATCAGATGTTTTTCCATATCTTCTTTACTGATTGGCTGTTTTCTATTTTGTTGAGTATTAACCTGATTTTCTGCTTCCTGTTTTAAAATAGCTTGTATATCATATAACTGCCTATCAGCTTCCTGTTTAGCAGCAAGGTTATGTTGAAAGGCTTGTAACAATTGTGTCCCTGTAGGGTGTTGTAGATTATGCAGAATTGATCCGTCTGTATCCTGTGGCAGTACCATTTTCTGATCCTGTAAGTGGTGTTCTTGTTTCATATTGTGGCTCTCCTGGGTTAATCCCAGAAGAATATTCTGTGCCTCCTGTTGCTTGAGCTGTTGGGTGTTCTGTAGTTGCAGCTGTTGTATTTGTTGTTGAAGGGCTGACTGGAGTTGTAATTCCTGTTGCATGGTCTGTTCCTTTAAAAAAAAAGTTTTATCATCATTATACTGTAAACCATAATTCTGTCCATTTTCACTGTACTAGTACACATTTTTGTTTAGGGGTCTGCTGAAGCATGCCTCTTGGTGCTTTAATTTTTCCGTGTGTTGAAGACCCAATGGTGGCCTTCAGCTTTTTCTGCTGTTTGGTCAGGTTGTTGTCTCTTTGACACATTCCCTATTTCCATTCTTATTTTAACTACTCATTTTCACATATACTTTATTGTTTTGTTTATTGTTTTCTAGCTTACTTAAATAATATCTATTATTTTTGGTGTATTCCTCGTTTGACCCATTCAAGGGCTTAAGAAAAGCCAGTATCTGAACCTAATCATCCCTTTCTGAGTTCGACATTTTTAAAGATCGTAACATATAAAGTGTTTTTTAAAATAGTGTCTCCTTTTGTAAAATAAACAGTATGAATTTATATTAATGTGTCAACCAAGGAGTTACATTTCACATTGCCTTATGCCATCAATTTTATCAAGGATTATTTTTTTCTCATTTTAAAGTGTGCATCTAAAACATGTTACATTTGTGAACAGCATGAAAAATAGTATTTATTTTGTTCAGTATCTGATTACCATTTGGTGTCTGACCTGTTTCTGTGTCAGCTGTTGATTCTGTTGTTGTAGTTGATCTTTAAGTTGCTGTATCTTAACCTCTACATTAGTCTGTTCCATCTGAAGGCCCTTTAACTGTTGCTGAAGTTGCTGCTGCAGTTGTTCCCCTTGCATCTGTTGCTGATGTATCTGAATCTGTTGCTAAATATGTATAGAAATGCATTAAATAAATAGCAAATTTCAAAATATAATAGGCTGTTGACACAGAAATCTGTTGCACCTTATGTAACTTTGGTAGTATACTGTGAAAGTACTTTTATTTGTGGGGTACCAATTTTCGTGGATGACTTTATCCATGAATTTAAGTGTCAAAGGAAATAAAACAACCATTATCCAAATCAAAACATGGAAAGATCACCATTTAGGTTTGACTACTGATATGATCTAGAGAATATATTGAATATCACCAAATCTGAGAATACTATAATAGTAGTCACAGGGCAAAAGTTCTATGAACTACAACTGTATGCAGGATTATACCCATTTAATCTTTATTAATTAATTAATAACCTAGCTAAACTGTAAAACTTTTGATATTTTAATTCTCATTAAAAATATTTTTGATTGATAAAAGTCATATTTCCGGTATTGATATACTAGAATGATAAAGTGTTCATTTTATATCCTCATAGTTCTCGTACATATGGGAAATAATAATTTCATGCTGGGGTTGATTTTGATAAGAATTATTTTACAATACAAGATATGTTTATAGCATTTGTTTATATTACTGTTTTCTTTAGTTGACATGTTTATGGCCTAATTAACACCTTGATGGTCTTTAAAGTCATATGAAACCTCAAATTAAAAAAAAATTATGCATATGTTTTTTATAACTAAATGGATAGTTATCATTATACAACTTATGTACATATATTTTTTTCTGAGGAAAATTCTTTAATTTGTCCACATTTAGAAGAAGTTTACTTAATTTTAATTGCTTGCTTCCAGGAAGCAATTCGCCAACATATTTTCTGTATGCATAGTGACCTTAGTGTGACCCTCCTCGTAAAAATCCGGTGATTGCAATACACATGGATCGGCCATTAAAATATACAATAATCTGATTGTACATGTTAAACATGTGCTCAATACCCATGCTTTTTGTTGATTGTTTACTATAAAGTGACAATCAATAGACTTCGGTTTCAAAACACGGCATTAAATGAGCAGCCATATTTGTTAAATCATAACAGACAGAGAGAACAAGTGAAACTGCGAGCTACTGCTCACTGATGATACCCCCGCCGCAAGTGGATAATATTAATAGTGTAAAAATATGCAAGTGTTCGGTAAACAGGAAGTTGTCAAGTGATGAATCTGAAAACGCATCACACGGTATGGCTGACATATATAAATCTTGATACCAAATTACAGAAAGGGTGGATGTGTAGTACCTGAGAAAAATGTGACGAAAATTTTCAACTTGGCTATCATGTGTAAAATTATACAAGTGTTCGGTAAACAGGAAGTTGTCAAGTGATCAATCTGAAAACGCATCACACAGTATAGCTGACTTAGATAAACCCTGAAACCAAATTTCAGAAATCCTTGTATTGTAGTTCCTGAGAAAAATGTGACGAAAATTTTCAACTTGGCTATCATGTGTAAAATTATACAAGTGTTCGGTAAACAGGAAGTTGTCAAGTGATGAATCTGAAAACGCATCACACGGTATGGCTGACATATATAAATGTTGATACCAAATTACAGAAAGGGTGGATGTGTAGTTCCTGAGAAAAATGTGACGAAAGTTTCATGGGACGGACTGACTGACGGACGGACGGACGGACAGACAGAGGTAAAACAGTATACCCCCCTTTTTTAAAGCGGGGGTATAAAAAAATTGACGATTATACAATATATTTCCGTAAATAGTGATAAAACCGTGCACAGAGGACTAAGTTTATGATATATACATGCATTGGTTCAAGAATTGGATAAACATTATTTTCACCAGTCACTCGTTTCATATGACTTTAATCTATTGATCACTTTATCTCGGGTTAATTACTGTAGTCACTACGATTTGCACAGGTTAATGTTTACTTTGCAATTTTCTTAAATCCAGACAATTTGTAATCTTCGTTTCTAATGGCTTCAATTTTTCAATTTTTTATTTAAAAAAAAACTACAATCTACGAATTTAAAAACCCACAAATATGTAAATGTTGCTCAAACCACGAAAATTGATACCCACAAATTAAAGTACTTTCACAGTGATGCATGTTGAAATTTAAACACTATTCAAACCATCTATATTAAGGAACCATGAAAGGAAGGTGAAGGGCCAAATTACCTCCTAATACTACTGCAAACCAAAATATTACTTTAACATACTAACTATAATGCAAAAGTTTCATGACGAGGAAGCGTTGCCATATAATCTCTATGGAAATGAGACATGCAAATGATTACACAAGTCCATGCCAAATATCATTGACATTAGTGTTCTTCTAAATATGTCCTAACCACAAACTTGAATGTACACTATATATGGAAAAGATTAAAAGTCAATGACTGAAGGGGAAATATTATTGATCTACCAGTTAGTGCTTTGGGCTTAAACTGACATAATCACAAACTATACATTGTTAATGCCAATAACTCCAGAAACAGCACCACCCAAGTCTAGCTATTTTTTTTAACATTAGTCAAGAAAATACAAAAAAAAATAGAAAAATTATTTTTTGCATCAAATTCATTATACAACTGAAATCTACATTTTATAGTATTAATTTGTAATGTGAAGAAATAATCAACTGAAGTATAATTCTGCTAGTTAAGGTCAATTAAGCCTAGCTCTAGATCAGATCTCCACACATTTTATGTTATTCTAAATGAAAATATTAGTTTGTAGTTATCTTGTATGGTATGCATTTTTACAGGATTCATTTACACAAAAATTGAAGACATTTCAGACAGAAAAATAATGAAGAATTATTGGCTGTAAAGTACACATCATGAAATAACCTTGAAGCAAGCAAGATGAAACAAAAGTGCTTGTACAGTCTTATTTGACCATCTGAAAATCTTATATACAAATGATAAAAGTAAAAAAAGCTCTACAGCTCTAAGAGATCTATAAAGATCATTTCTCATGTTAGTTAAGTGTCGAAAATGCTAAGTGAATACAGATGATTAGTAATGTGTTATTATATCAGTGTTAGATGATGTCAATGAATGTAAATATGATGACTACCCAGAATTGTTCTCCAACCTGTAACTGATCCAATCCAAATTGTTGTAGGACCATAGCTGATCCATCAATCCCTACTGGTGAATCTCCTGAAACAGGGGACTGTAATTGGCTTCCATAAGCAGAACCTGAAAAATTTTACATCCAAGTTATTGTTAAATAAAATGAATATTCAATATTCCCTAACCTCATTATTTTTATTTTACCAAAATTACCAGTGGTCTAACGTATGATATTATCAACGCAAAACTAATTTGTAACAAGTATTGGGTTTGTCTGTTTTTTGTAAGTTAATCATATCTATTGTATAAACATTTCTATATGCTGTAAAATCATAGCTGAATAATATTCATGTCCACTATCCATGAAATGCAGTTCAAATAATTTAGAAAATCAAATATTCCTTTGGTTGAAATCTGTGCGTTATTCCAAATTACTCTTTTTTGTGGATGCTGGTGATTTCTACAGGTCATCAAAATTTCACTGATTTCCTCAAGTTCATTCTTTAATGTTTATAAACATATGTGATAATAACCTTGTCCTGACTGTGGTGATCCTACTTTGTCTAATGGTGATGGATGAGGCATACTGGCTATCAATTTATTTCCCTTGGGTGCCACTGATTTGGGAGGTGCCATCTCCTTGGAATTCTTTTTGGTCTTTTTATCTTCCTTTGGTTCCTATGAAATAAAATCAGGTAATGTTTAGGATTAGCTATACATACAATATTGCCATTCATGAAACAAATCATAAAACTTTTATGCAACACCTAATTTGCTTGTTCATGCATACAACTTAAATATAATAATGTTTTATAACTTATATCTTCAATAATTTACAAATAAAATTCCCTCTAAAATAATGTTTGCATTTCACGCCATCACAAAATGGTGAGTAAGGCTTAATTAAACAGATTTATTTCATTTCATTTCAACTTTTTCACCACTGTTCTGTATTACCATTTCAAAGTTCATGTTCATTTCAGTTCTGTGCATGTATATCCCAATAGAATATCAGTACATTTTCATAATCTGTACTGCACAATCACATAAAATTAACATTTTGTTCTTCCCTCAGCAAGATTTAACCCTTTAATATAATTGATTTATAGTAAATTCTATAACTTTCAATTTTATAAGAGCATTACATTTTACAAATTTGGGAGAAAAGGAGGTCTAATTATGTGTCCAATTAATTTGTCTCAGATATAACCCAGAATTGAACATGTGAGACAAATCTATATTTTGGCAATTTTTAACCAGATGCTCCGCAGGGCCCAGCTTTATACGACCGCAGAGGTTGAACCCTGAACGGTTGGGGCAAGTATGGACACAACATTCAAGCTGGATTCAGCTCTAAATTTGGATTGTGATTAAATAGTTGACACAGCATAGGTTTCTGACACAGAATGAATGTGGTCTAATGAACTTAAATTATTTTTTTTGCCTTTGAGCAATTCACTATGCTGTTGAATATTAATCCTCTCAAAAAAAAGTTTGTAGAAATTTTCTTTTTATTTATGAAATTTGAAATGAGAAAAATTTACCCCCCCCCCCTTTTTTTTTCACATCCCCCTTTCCCTTCTTCCAAAACTGATCTCAATTCAAATTTCTAATGGAGTTTGCAACAATAACTACTCATTTAAATGCATCATAAAATATTAAAATGTAAAACAAAGTGCTTGTTATCACTGAATGGTAAAGATTGTTTTAATTTATCAGTTGGTAGTAAAAGTGAATATACATTGTATATTGTATAAAACAATGATTTAAGTTGATTCAACTACTATTCTTGACAAAGAAAGATAACTCCAATTGAAAATTTTTTGCTATTGCACAATATTGTGCAATTAGATATTTCTTGCTATTGCGCAAACTGTGCAATTGAAAATATTTGCTATTGCACAATACTGAGCATTGAAGATTTCTTGCTTTTGCGAATACTGTGCAATTGAAAATATTTGCTATTGCACAATACTGACCATTGAAGATTTCTTGCTTTGCGCAATACTGTGCAATTGAAAACTTCTTGCATTGCACAATACTGTGCAATTGAAGATTCTTGCTATGCTGAATACTGTGCAATTGAAAATTTCTTGCTATTGCTGAATACTGTGCAATTGAAAATTTCTTGCTATTGCACAATACTTAATATAATAAATTTGGATCCTGATTTGAACCAACTTGAAACTGGGCCATAATCAAAATCTAAGTACATGTTTAGATTCAGCATATAAAAAAAGCCCAAAAATCAATTTTTTTAAATCAAACTTAGTTTAATTTTGGACCCTTTGGACTTTAATGTAGACCAATTGAAAACGGGACCAGAAATTAAGAATCTACATACACAGTCAGATTTGGCATATCAAAGAACCCCAATTATTCAATTTTTGATGAAATCATACAAAGTTCAATTTTGAACCCTTTGGGCCCCTTATTCCTAAACTGTTGGGACCAAAACTCCCAAAATCAATCCCAACCTTCCTTTTGTGGTCATAAACCTTGTGTTTAAATTTCATTGATTTCTATTTACTTATACTAAAGTTATATTGTGAAAACCAAGAAAATGCTTATTTGGGCCCTTTTTGGCCCCTCATTCCTAAAATGTTGGGACCAAAACTCCCAAAATCAATCCCAACCTTCCTTTTGTAGTCATAAACCTTGTATTAAAATTTCATAGATTTCTATTCACTTTTACTAAAGTTAGAGTGCGAAAACTAAAAGTATTCGGATGACGAAGACGACGACACCAACGTCATACCAATATAAGACCAAACAATTTTTAATGTTTGCGGTCGTATAAAAATGGTTATTCACAATTGAATTAAAACATTATGCATTCATACTTTTTTGAAATATCCTCCATGACATCGCATGTGACCATTTAAAGCTTGTACATTTTTAAACGTTCTTTCACATATTGTGCATTCTGCTGGTTTAATTTCCTCTCTGTAAAGAAAAGCAATTGATTGAAGAATAAAACATTTATAAACATTGAAAATCCTGCCTCAATTCATATCTGTGGAGTTGTTATTGTCAATTAAACATTTTATAAAAATGATTGAAAGAAGTCCTAAACACCAAGTTCTCTAAAAATGAATATTTTCTTCATTTTCAAATACAATAAACCCATTTTTAACTAAGAAATGACAAATGTAGCCAAACTTGAGAAAACAGACATTGTATGTAGCTTACAGACATTGTTTGTAGCTTTCCACCTGAAAATAGGAAATAACTTGATATTCAGTTTCTTATCCAGTTGTTTTTTCTAATGAAAAATTTAAAATTGACTAATTTCTGACTAGTTATTTTTTAAATCTTATGGAGGAAATCCCCATTGTAACCACTAAACACAAATTTCTATGTCAACCTTGGATTAATTTCAAAGACATATGCAAGGTACTTAATATGTACTAATTAGCATGGATAAAACATTTTTAAAACTACCTGCCTACTAAAAATTCATTACAAGCTTTATATCTGAACAACTTACGATGTATCTTTTCTATGAATGGTGGCTGTATTGATTTTTTCCATATGTTACAATTGATATAGTTTATCAAATAGACCTTTATTTTGACCTCTTTTTATTTTATTTTAAGTAAATCAAAAGTATTGAGTAAATACACAGGTAGTTTTTGTAAAGGTGCTTTGTAAATATGTTATACAAGATGTGCAAGTAGTTGTGAGTTCTTTCACAATAATAAAATCATGTTCAGAGTTGTTGACTCTAATGCAATGAAACTTTCAAATAAATGCATGACATTAAAACAAGGATATATGCTATATTTTAACATACAGAAAGAAGAATATTGAAGGAATGGAAAAACGTGTTACACAGTATTGCATAAACAAATGAAGCTTATTACCATATATAAAGGTGGTATGAATTGCACCTGCCTTGAAAAAATGTGACAGAATAAGTTAAGGACAGTTAGCTTACTGGACAGTAGTCAACCTGTTGATCTCCTCCTGTTGTGTGAGGGAATAAATAGTTAATAAGTATATCTTAACAACTACTAAAGACCATACCCATTTTTATCCACATTTGCAGGAGAAACAGTTGTAGTCCATGATCTTTGTTGGGGATGTGGCTGCATCACTGGACTTGAAGGTGTCAACTGTGTATTAGGGACAGGACTAATTGGACTAACTTGCTGCAAATAACCTGGTGAAGGTTCTCCACTTCTTGGAGAGCTTGAATGGGCACTTTGAACACTGTTTACTTTAACATTCTGAAATAAAATATGCATGAAAAAAATATATTTGAAATGATTATCAATATTTTATAAATGATCTAAAACATGCAAGATGAAATATAAAATATGAATGAGACAAAACATGTAAGCGCCAACAGCATATGATGAGTATATATATATAAGAGTCATCATATACTAAACCTTACGGCATTAATGTTAACACTTCTGGCAACAAAACATACTAAAATTATCATGTGAAGGATTTAAATAAAAATTTTGAATATTTTTTTACTTTATACGGGCATAATTCTAATGATTTCAATTTTCAACACATATCAGCATAGCTTTGGTTTATTGATCTATTCTTGTCACAATCTGCAACAAGGAAAAGGCAGGTTTAGAATGAATCCCACATATTTACCTGGTCTTGCCACTGTCTTCCTGGTTGCATGTGTTTCATTAACACATTACTTGACTCTATGGCTATGGTTTGTGGTAAATTGTCAGCTGATATAGTTACTGTCTGATTGCCCTGAGCACTGTGAAGTGTGATGGTCTCATCAGTGTTGGTCTGTGAAGCAGCAGCAGCCTGGTCCAGTAACATTTGTACTTTTTGTCCTACTGATTCTTCTTCTGATAAAGACCGCACTTTAGCAGTAGCTGTCTGTTTTGTAATAATCTTGAAAAGAATAATTCAAATATTTATAAAATGTAAAAAAAAAGTGCAAGTACAGTCGAAATCTTTAAGAAGAAGGGACTGGACAGAAGTATTTGTCTTATCCAAGGTTTGACTCACAACGACTCATGTGAGGTCAAGTGTGTCTTCATCAATTTGAAATGCATTAAATACTGTATGACATTTGTGTAAACTCTAGATAAGTTGAACAGTGTACTTTCTTTTCAATATGACAATGTATGATCGGGTATTCAAGCTTAATATATTTTTGGTCCATCTTAATAATTTTAAAACCAACAAATTTTTGTTCTTCCCTCAGCAAGATTTTAACCCTGGGTTCTGTGACATGGTGGCAACATCCCTGCCACTGTGTGCAGTGCCTTAGAACACTGGACCACCTAGCTAGGCTACAAAAAATTTAACTTTTGGTGGTTGATGTAATGCCTTACAACGTCTGTTTTGTCTAGGGTTGTAACACAGTACTTGATGAATAAATAGTGGAAAGTAGAAACCTTTCATTTCTGCCACATCAAATTTAAACATTATTATACTTTTCTAAATATGTGATAACCTTATGACAGAAATTTTCTATTGGATAACATGTGGTTGTTATATATATAAAGAGAAAGATAGTTCACTTGAAAATTCTAAATTTAAAGACAAGTTGTTTTTTTTTAGAATAGTACCTGGTTTTCCATGCTGCTTGCTGGAGATTGAACAATTGGAAATAATGGCTGATCACCATAGACAGGACTAGTAACTGGTGTCGAGTCACCACTGCTGAATGATAATGGTTTGATGTCACTGCCCTGAGAGCTCTCATTAGATACTATAGAACTAGCCATAATGGGAACAGTGTTGCCTGTAGTGGAAACATTGACCTGGGCTGCCTTATTCTGAGCAGAGTTTGTAGCCGCAGCAGCAGCAATAACAGCAGCAGCATTGGAAGCTACCAACGCAATGGCTCCATGTATCTGTTCGGGAGTCTGGTTGTGGTGATTTTCTAGGTGACGTCGCAGTGATCTTGCATCACAGTAACTTTTCGTACAATTATCTACGGTACATTCATAAGGTTTCTTTTCTCTGTGAGTCATCAAATGACCATTCCTAACAAAGAATAAATAAAAATAGATTATTTCCATATATCAGACCATAAAGACTTCCACTTGGTTACGTTCTAAAGATGTCTAAGCCATATACAAGGCAGTCCCAGCTAGAAATCAAAAGAGGCAGGGTGCCAGTGCAGGGCAGGGCACTTTTTTATGAATGGAAAAGGCACTGCACATTTCTTTTGTCTACGTTTCTGTGTGTATCAGGAGTTCACATTCTTTTTTTTACTGTATATGTTTTTAATAAAGATGCATAAGTTGTTTTGATTATTTATTCTTTAAAGGAGTAGGTTCAGTAAGACCCCTTTTTGGCCCCAAAATATATCAGTTTTAGAAAATTGTGAAAATGTAATCTTTAAGCTATATCTTGGAAAGCAAAATGCTTCTGCTACATAAATATGAGCTGTTTTTGACAATACAATGCACAAATATCGCATTCTAGCATCATTAAGTCATGCTAAATTACTAAAATCTTCAAAATTTATCATTTTGGTTAATTTTTAGACGGTTTCCGTCTAAAATGAAAGTGGCCGCATCCATGTTCATTCATAATATTGAAATGTAAGTTGTATTTGATGATAATACAAAACATATATAAAGGATGAGGATGAACACGGATGCGGCCACTTCATTTTTGACAAAAACAATCTGAAAAGTGACGGTTTTTTGGCATATTTGATAGATTTTTCATATTTAAGCTTGAATCAGAGCGTTTTTAATGACAAAATCAGTTAAAATCTTTCACATTAACTAATTGAATCAATTGAAATAGACACTTAAGTGTTTAAAAAGTGTCCAAAAACTTTTGTTAGATGAACTGAAATTTGAGGCCAAAATCGGCCCTTACCGGACCTACTCCTTTGCATTAGAAAAGTCATTCATAATACACATTCATACATCCCATCACTATTAATAACCAAAAGAATCAAAATAAACATACTATTCCCCGCTTAAAATTTTTTTTTAGATTTTGACCCTCAATATATTTTTCATAGCTTCATCTAGTTGTTTTGTCCTGATAGTATAACTTCACACTACACACTTGTGTAGGATTTTAGATAAAACATCAGTATATCATTTCTTTTTGTATATTTCTATATTGAACATGTATAGAACTTGGATTGCAAAAAGTATAATTATCAAAAATAAAGTGCAATATAATTTTTTTGGTATGTTCAAAGACAGTTAATATCCTTAAGGTAACATTATTTTATAATTTTGTATTCGATTGGTAATTTATTCCTATCTTTAACACTAGATAATATTTTAGGAGCACAAATTTTTAATAAGCTAAATCAGGGGAAGTTACTTCAAAATTAATTTCCAACACGTTTACGTTAATTGATAACTGTTTGCTTGTCGGTCACAAGTTGAGATGGACGGTGTTTCTGTGAAGGCATAGTTGTATTTTGAGGACTTAAATTCTATATATTCTAAAGTCTTGCAAGTCTTCATTTGTACACTTCCATTGTGACTTGGAGAACGAAAATGCTGGACCCAAGCTAAAAACATCGATGACACATTCATCAAATTTATGACAAAAAGATAAATGAGGGTTTGGATGGGGTTTAATGATTAAAGAATAATGCCCTTAAAAAATGAAGATTAGACAATAACGGGCAAAACAAAATGAAAATTAGAGAAATGCATGGTCTAAGTTTTTGAAGATTAGAGAAAAAAGGGGTTAATTTATGAAGATATTAGAGAACTAAGGCTCTAAGAGCCTTGTCGCTCACCTTGGTCTTGTGCATATTAAACAATGGACACGGATAAATTCATGACAAAATTGTGTTTTGGTGATAGTGATGTGTTTGTAGATCTTATTTTACTAAACATTCTTGTTGCTACAATTATCTCTATCTATAATGAACTTGGCCCAGTAATTACAGTGGAAAATATTTTCTAAAAATTTACAAAAATTTATGAAAAATGTTAAAAATTAACTATAAAGGGCAATAACTCCTTAAGGGGTCAATTGACTATTTTGGTCATGTAAACTTATTTGTAGATCTTATTTTGCTGAACGTTATTGCTGTATACAGTTTATCTCTATCTATAATAATATTCAAGATAATAACAAAAAACGGCTAAATTTCCTTAAAATTACCAATTCAGGACAGTAACCTAACAACGGGTTGTCCGATCCATGTGAAAACATCAGGGCAGATAGATCTTGACCTGATAAGCAATTAAACCCTGTCAGATTTTCTCTTAATGCTTCGGTTTTTGAGTTATAAACCATTTTACCCCTATGTTCTATTATTAGCCGTGGCAGCCATTTTGGTTGATTGGCAAGGTCACGCCACACATTTTTTAAACAAGTTACCCCTATGATGATTGTGGCCAAGTTTAGCTTAATTTGGCCCAGTAGTTTCAGAGAAGAAGATTTTTGTAAAAGATTACTAAGATTTACGAAAAAATGGTTAAAAATTGACTATAAAGGGCAATAACTCCTTCAGGGGTCAACTGACCATTTTGGTCATGTTGACTTATTTGTAAATCTTACTTTGCTGAACATTATTGCTGTTTACAGTTTATCTCTATCTATAATTATTATTTAAGATAATAGCCAACCTGATGCTCCGCAGGGCGTAGCTTTATACGACCGCAGAGGTTGAACCCTGAACGGTTGGGGCAAGTATGGACACAACATTCAAGCTGGATTCAGCTCTAAATTTGGATTGTGATTAAATAGTTGACACAGCATAGGTTTCTGACACAGAATGAATGTGTTCTAATGAACTTAAAATTTTTGTTTTCTCTTAGAGCAATTCACTATGCTGTTGAATATTAATCCTCTCAAAAAAATGTTTGAAGAAATTTTCTTTTTTATTTATGAAATTTCAAATGAGAAAAATTGAACCCAATTTTTTTAATTCACATCCCCCTTTCCCTTATTCCAAAACTAATCTCAATTAAAATTTCTAATGGAGTTTGCAACAATAACTACTCATTTAAATACATCATAAAATATAAAGATGTAAAAAAACTGCTTGTTATCACTAGAGTAAAGATTATTTTAATTTATCAGTTGGTAGTAAAAAGTGAATATACATTGTATATTGTATATAACAAAGATTTAAGTTGATTCTGGACAAAGAAAGATAACTCCAATTAAAAAAAAATCTTGCTATTGCACAATATTTTGCAATTAGATATTTCTTGCTTACTATTCTGGACAAAGAAAGATAACTCTAATTAAAAAAAAATTTGCTATTTCACAATACTGTGCAATTGAAAACACTTGCTATTGCACAATACTTAATATAATAATTTTAGATCCTGATTTGGACCAACTTGAAAACTGGGCCCATAATAAAAAATCTAAGTACATTTTTGGATTCAGCATATCAAAGAACCCCAAGATTTCAATTTTTGTTAAAATCAGACTAAGTTTAATTTTGGACCCTTGTAGACCAATTTGAAAACAGGACCAAAAATGAAGAATCTACATACACAGTTAGATTTGGTATATCAAAGAACCCCATTTATTCAATTTTTGATGAAATCAAACAAAGTTTAATTTTGGACCCCGATTTGGACTAACTTGAAAACTGGGCCAATAATCAAGAATCTAAGTACATTTTTAGATTCAGCATATCAAAGAACCTAACTGATTCATTTTTTGTCAAAATCAAACTAAGTTTAATTTTGGACCCTTTGGACCTTAATGTAGACCAATTTGAAAACGGGTACAAAAGTTAAGAATCTACATACACAGTCATGACAGTTAGATTCGGCATATCAAAGAACCCCAATTATTCAATTTTGATGAAATCAAACAAAGTTTAATTTTGGACCCTTTGGGCCCCTTATTATGTTGGGACCAAAACTCCCAAAATCAATACCAACCTTCCTTTTATGGTCATAAACCTTGTGTTTAAATTTCATAGATTTCTATTTACTTATACTAACGTTATGGTGCGAAAACCAAGAAAAATGCTTATTTGGGTCCCTTTTTGGCCCCTAATTCCTAAACTGTTGGGACCTAAACTCCCAAAATCAATACCAACCTTCCTTTTGTAGTCATTAACATTGTGTTTAAATTTCATTGATTTCTATTTACTTAAACTAAAGTTATTGTGCGAAAACCAAGAATAATGCTTATTTGGGCCCTTTTTTGGCCCCTAATTCCTAAACTGTTGAAACCAAAACTCCCAAAATCAATCCCAATCGTTCTTTTGTGGTCATAAACCTTGTGTCAAAATTTCATAGATTTCTATTAACTTAAACTAAAGTTATAGTGCGAAAACCAAGAAAATGCTTATTTGGGCCCTTTTTGGCCCCTAATTCCTAAAATGTTGGGACCAAAACTCCCAAAATCAATACCAACTTTCCTTTTGTGCTCATAAACCTTGTGTTAAAATTTCATAGATTTCCATTCACTTTTACTAAAGTTAGAGTGCGAAAACTAAAAGTATTCGCGGACGCCGACGACGCCAACGTGATAGCAATATACTACGAAAAAATTTTCAAATTTTGCGGTCTATAAAAACAGCAAAAATTCCCTAAAAGTACCAGTTCAGGGGCAGCAACCCAATAACGGGTTGTCGGATTCATTTGAAGATTTGAGGGCAGATAGATCTTGACCTGATAAACAATTTTACCCAATGTCAGATTTGCTCTAAATGCTTTGGTTTTTGAGTTATAAGCCAAAAACTGCATTTTACCCCTATGTTCTATTTTTAGCCATGGCGGCCATCTTGGTTGGTTGGACGGGTCACGCCACACATTTTTTAAACTAGATACCCCAATGATGATTGTGGCCAAGTTTGGTTTAATTTGGCCCAGTAGTTTCAGAGGAGAAGATTTTTGTAAAAGTTAACGACGACGGACGACAAGTGATGGGAAAAGCTCACTTGGCCCTTCGGGCCAGGTGAGCTAAAAAACGGGTGAAAATTAAATGTTTACAGAATAACAGACCCCCCCCCCCGACCCTCGTACATTGTCTTAATTAAAGTACCTAGTCATTAACATCTTTGAAGTCTTATCCACTGTAATTGATTGTAATGATATGATTAACCTGGGGGCAATCACCAGGTGTCATATATGTAATTTAACTTGTGATATGAAAATCATGAAATCGATGAAACAAAAGGCAATTTTTTCAAAACAGCCTAAGTTTTTTTTTGTTTTGAAAAAGTCGTCAGGGCACAGGGGCGCAGATGACGGCACCCAGGGCCAGCGCCCTTCCATTTTGGGCTAACAAGACCACTGCAAGGGGGAGACTGAAAAATAAAATGTCTGACCTCCCAAACTGTCAAACCTCATCTTTAGAAAAACAGAGGTAAGAACTAGCATACATATTTTGTAGCCTGAAGATGACTGAAGACAATGCAATGAATAACATGAATAACTGGCTTGCATCTTGCATCTATATAGCTATCTAAAATGTATATCATGCATGAAGATAAATTTCTTTTTTAAATCCTTTCTAAAATAAAGTCTTTTTGTATTGTAACTTACAAATGGTCCTGTCTTTTAAAGGCTTTCTGGCACAAATTACAAACATATTTCCTTTCATCACTATGCGTTAATCTGTGTTTGGCCAAGGCACTAGAATTTGTAAAAGTTTTGCTGCAAGTTGGACACTGTAAACTTCCCAGTCTTGCCGGTGAAGTTTGTCCTTTGGCAGGTTTGTGTGATTTAGGTTTCTTCTGCTGTTTTAATCCTTCTAAACCTTGACTGGTATCTAAAATCAAAATATCATTTTTCTTGAAGCTGTGTAAAAACTTAAGCATCAAGATTATACATGTCTTTCTTTCACTGTTACATCTAACACAGATGCCAGCTTATAAATATCTAAGAATATTTAACTGCCAAAATAAATAAACTTAAATGTTTCAATTTAAATGTGGCATCATTTTGACCAATTCGAGTATTAGTATATACTTAAAGTTGCTGACAATTTTGGATAATTTTTGACATGAAATATTTACCTGCTTGGTTTGAAAGACCATGATCAGAATCAATACCACCATAACCATCACTACTGAAACCACCAAAGTCATGTGACGTCTGTGGAGAATAATCGTCCATTGAGTAAGGGTCATTCACATTACCTTCACCATCAAACAAATCTCCAGGGGCACCCATGTTTGACAGAATACCATCATCAAGTTGTGGTAATGGTCCAGCCAGATTCACATCTAAAGATTCTGGTAAAATGTCATTTTCATACGAGTTTATGGCACTTAACATAGCATCACCTGTTGGTACTGACTGTCTGAAGGATAAAATTTGGGAAAATTGTGACGGTGCATTTGTAGAAGAGTGGTCTGAATCCTGAAACGGCAAAGTGATTGCAAGATTCAACCCTTTAACATCAGGATACAAGTCCAATTTAGAATCTTCTTTGGCATCCATGTCTTCATGTCCTGATTTTGGAGAACCATGTGATCCAATTCCTAGGTCGCCAAAAGTGTATCCTGTGCCAGGCAATATTGAACTTGACACTGGTGATGATATGTTTCTGTGGTCTGACAGGCCACCAGAGGTCTGTAGAAAATTGGATGACATAGTGACAGAGGATGTGGTGTATGGGGACTGCTTCTCATCTGTCATTGCTATGTTCTACCATCTGTTTAGATTTCTGTAGCTACATGGTTTAGACCTACAAAAGATTATTAATATGAATGTGAAGCTTCCATGAAATCATTTGCCATTAGGGAGATAACTGTATTAAACTTTAAGCTCAGACAGCAGCATAGGTGATTTGATAGTTGCAAAGTAAGTTTACTAATGACACATAGGCGGAGACAGTAAACAGTATCTGCGACCATCAGAATGGATGAAGTCAAAACTATAAATTTGCCAAAAAAATGCTATCACTATTCACTAACTTATTTTGAAACTTAGCACATGACTTTAATAGTATTACTCCTCCACATATTTAGCAAGGGTGTCTTAGTGACACTGTGCCCTGATAATGCCAGGATTATCTTTGGTACAAATGTAAGTAATGCAGAACGAACATGATGACTTCTGGTATAAATAAAACTAGAGGCTCTCGAGAGCCTGTATCGCTCCACCTGACATTTCTTGGGTTTTTTAAATTATATAAAAAAGATAAAATTTGGCTACAAAGTAACAACACTTGGCCAGCACCTCAAAAGGAAAGGAACAAAAATGTTTGGTTTCACTCAATTCAGTGGTTATCTAAAAGAAGAAATTTGTATGTATTTTCCGTAGGGTCCTATGTTAAACTAAGTCCCCGTTGGCAGCCCTCTTGGATGATGGATCGGCTACAAAGTAACAACACTTGGTAAGCACCTCATAAGGAACATTCATGCTATGTTTGGTTTCATTCCATTCACTGGTTCTCTAAAAGAAGTCATTTGTATACATTTCCCATAGGGTCCTATGTTAAACTAAGTCCACCGCTGGCGGCCATCTTGGATATTGATACGGCTACAAAGTAACGACACTTGGTCAGCACCTCATAAGTAACATTTATGCCATGTTTGGTTTCATTCCATTCAGTAGTTCTCTAGAAGAAGTTCAAAATGTAAAAAGTTAATGACGACGACGACCAGGTGAGCTAAAAAAAGTATATGTCTATTTTAGGTTACCTGACAGACCCTACTTCAATACCTGACCCTAAGGCATATTATTTCTGTTGTAAAGGGAAAAACTAAACTGAACTCGTGTCAAAAAGGGAAGTAAGTGTTGCCAATAAAATAAATCAATTTCCTGATACATCTCAATATTTACAATCAAGAATTGTACAGCTGTTTTAAGGAAACTTGCGACTCGTGAGATGAAATAGGCACTCTGCCACCATATCCCCCCCACCCCAAAGAGCTCAATAACAAAGGGAAGTAATCAATCTTTACAAATAAGGGTAAACTCTGCCCATGGACAACACCAAGATAGACCACTTACATGGTTATAACTCAAAATCATGTCACAAAAATTAAAATGGAAATAACCACCTACATTGTACCCATCCTTTTTTAAACTATGCAACCATAAGGCCTTAAATTAAAATATTGTTTGTTTGCCCTTTACCGACCGACCCTATCAATTCGTTCCGCCTGAAAATCTTTTATTTGTATTTACCAGCAAGATTTTATTTTATTTTATTTTTTCGTTCCTACCAAAAATCTTATATTTGTATTTCCCGCTCAAAACTTTTTTACAGGAATCCTCAGGTTTTATCTTTACGTATAAGGTCCAGTCCGTTTGGTATCACCTGAGCGTTTGACATGAACACTTGCATTTGAAGTTTCAAAGCATTTGTTTGAAATCGATGTTGAACGCTTTCTGAAATCATGATATGAAGTACGTTACTCTGTACCTTTAAACTTAAAGAGCAGGGTTCATTTACAAAAAAGTTTGCTTGATACAAAAGTATTTACGTGTGTACAAACTAATTTGTAAACGGACGTTGTATTCTATGTAGGGATGGCCTTTTGTGATCCGCATATCAGAATGATTATGTTAACGATGCCGCTAAATTATTTATATCTGACATGAACCAAAAGTGACAAAACCCTGTAAAGTGGAGAATATCTGGCAGTAAAATCGCCAAGTTTTCCATACAGATCATTTATAAATGTGATGCAAAATACGTGACAATTGAGTTTTAAGTCTTATAGCATTTTTATTGGAAAAAAAGGCACACACGAAATTTGTAACACTCTAGGGACTTTTTCTACTAGTAATTTATGTCTGCCCGGACATTATCTTACCAGTACAAAGTTATCTCTTATATATTTTTTTTTCAAAACTAATAGTCCCAGCGGAAAACTTATTTGCAAAACCAAACGGACAAAAAAATGACATTATGCAGATTTTGTATCTATAAAATAAAATATTTTACCTACCTGCCTACCCATGAGTCGGCCATGACAAATAATATACCGAGCCAAGTTATTTTTTTGGGGAAAAAAATAAAATATTTTACCTACCTACCTACCCTGTTTCAAAACATAGGGTCGGAAAAGGGCAAACAAACAATATTTTAATTTAGGCCTAAACAGACATACATCTATATATTTTTATGGCCAAATACAAAATAAGTATTCATTTTCAAGATAGAAATATGAAATGATAAAAAAATAATTACTGCATCATGACAGGTGCCTGTAAACCATTTGATTCCCTCTCTACTATTTGTTGCCTGCATGTTTCGTCAATAAACAACAAATTTTCATTGGATTAGGACATCGGTTTTCACAAGTAGACATATAAGCCTTATGGCCCAGACCAGTAGAAAAGTAATTTGACAAATAATTTTTTAAGACGTCTTGCAAGTAGAGTTGGCAAAATGTTCTCCTAGAAATGAGTTAAACAGAGAAATATGATATTTTTTCTAGCTTTTTTTTTTTACACAGAACAATTTAGAAATGTGGAAATTTCATAGTCCATGTATTACAATGTATTATCACTATTATAGTACTTTGATTACATTTTCAAACAGACACATCTAAACCTCAAGTTATTTTTCAGTGGATACAAAAAAATCTTACTTTTTCCTAAAACACTGATCATGACATGACTGAAGAAGCAGAACTAGATTGCTAGTTTTTTTTTTAAATATGTACCATGTTTTTTTCACAGCTTTTTTTTGAATAAATCAAAGGATTAATTCAAAAGCTCAAACCCTTGCTTATTTGTCTTGCCAACTCTGGCCACAGGTAGGGCTTGTGAAACAGGAAATGCTTAACATTCTGTAGCACCCAAGTTTACCACTTGATATCAGAAAGAAATTTGTAAGCGATGCTCAATCTCATGATTTTTTTTATTTTTATTTTGTTTTTTTTGTTGGATTCATTGGTGGATTCTTGTGTTTCATCCTTTTCTTTACACCATAGTGCAGTGTTTTTCTTCCTATATATTATAATTAAAAATGTTCAATTTGATTTCAAATGTGCTCGAGATTAACCATAAAGACATAAAATTTACAAATGACAAAACATAAAGTACACCTTGGGAACAGCAATGTCACAGCATACATTGTACTTCTGTTGAAATCTTCAATAACATATCTGTAATGGGAGTGCATTTTTCATATTACAATATCAGTTTTATTCCCAGAGGAGACACCTGGAATCTTCCTGTTACAAGGCAGAGCATTGAGCTACTGAGCTAAAGAAGTACTTTCTTAGCTAAGCTGCTTATGGCTGACCAAGCATTTACTATTTAAGGGAAGCAATCCTATATAACAAATCTACATTGATCTGGGGGCGGCTAGGGCTAATAATGCAATAACAAATCTACATTGATCTAAGGCTAATACTCTATCTATTGGACTAATGATTGACAGTATGTTCATTTTGACATAAGGCGATACTGTTGGTTCAAAATAATTGTAGTGGTGTGACAATCATGTAAAAAAGTAGCTAAACTTCAAACAAAAATGTACAGGTGTATCCTTATTCAATATTTTCAATCTGAAAACACTTCACTGTATCACATCATGTATGTGTAAAGTGTCATTACTTTCAGTATTATCATGCATGTAGTGCACAGCTCTGTTGATTGTCTTGACCAGAAATTTAGGGGTATAACACCGTTTGTGTCCAATAGTTGTGTATTTATAATTTCAACTGACACATGTTGTGGGTTTCATTTTGATGGTGTTGCTTGGTTTCTAATCAAATATATTTGTGTAAACTCAATGCATCTATGCTAACACTGCAACAAACTTCAAGTTAATACATTCATGCTCTGACATACTTCACCTTTTAGGTATCTTAATTGTCAGATATGAAATAAGGCATTGTTGAAAATTGTTTTACACACAGTATTCCAAGTAACTGTACGTATTTACTCGGTGCCTAATTGCATATATTTATTTGCGGAAGGAGGGGGACTATTTTATCTAAGAAGAGCATAACTTTATTTCATTTATCACGATGAATTGTTACAAATATGCTTCAAGTGATTAAAATATAACAGTTAATTCGATTTAATTCAAATATCATTAACCGAATGTTGAAGGATCAAGCCGCGTTTGAATATTCTAAATTAGCCGGATGGTAATAAGGGTTAGAAATAGTTCGTGACGTCAGAAAGTGCGCGAGTTAGCCGGAAATCTTTTTGGAATACCTCTGAGCTTTACGTTCGATGTACATTGAGACAGCAAACGGAAGCTTCCGAATTTCTAATATTCTCTACTTTCACCTTTGAAGTTCACGGTTTTGAACTGCCAACAAACTTCTGAACAAGTAGCCAGATGGATCATGAAATTTTGGCACCAGGTAAAAGATCTATAGCATTATAGATCATTTGTTTCCACTTTCACTTAATTTATTGTGCATTCTAGTAAATGAAATTTTAATTTTTATCACTCTTGAATGAATAATCAGATCGTTCTTGTTCTTGAATTCAATCTTCACTTTCATTAAATTACAATTTACAGTTTCGGTAACTCTTTAACCTTCTTCTTCTTTATATACAGCAAAAAACATCATACATCATTGGTTGATGTTTACCTTCTGACCCCACTGGCCCCAGGTTTCTATGAATGTGTGAAGTTAGTTTTACAGTTGAGTTCATTATTTCTTATTGTTGTAATCCTTTGATGGGAGACTTTGATGTTTGACTATTTGCTCCAACTGGCAAGGATCCTATTTGCCTGGTGCAGAGTGGTGGTCATTATTAACATTATAATAATATGTTTGATTCAATTACATCAAATCACTATTTTATAGAGATATGTTCTGCTTGACCCTTAGAATCTGTGCCAGTTGAACTTTTCGTGTCATAATAAATCACTTTTCCATTGTTGCATCATATATTTTCATTTTGTGACATCAAAATTTTACGGGAACGTTGTAACTTTGCGATGTCCAGTAATGGCTGAAAAACAGCAATAAGATAAGATTTACAGGCAATTTAAGAATTATAGCAATAGACAACTTTTAAATTTCATGCACATTTATGTTATTATATCACAGTAACAACCAATTGTAGTAATACTAGTATGATGTAGTTTACACCAATTCACCACGAGTTACCCAGCGAAACCCATTCTTAAAAAAGATAACTTGAGATTTGATTATAGACAACATTCAAATTCAGACACTTTCTTGTACGTATCCTGTCATCCTGTCATATCCTGTCATAACAATTGTTCAATGTCAATGATGTCACTTATGATTATATTATTAACTGGCGCACATCCTCACAGTCGCTTGATGTGAAAAATATACCTTTATTATATTATACCCTATCATAAAAGAATCAGGAACAAGCAATTAAAAGACAATACATAGCTTTGAAAGCAGGAACAAAATGTGCTTGCTAATACAGGAACGTAAGCTTAGGTACACATAGTGTCAAACCCTGCTATAGTCACAGCTGTTGGTGGCATAATCAATTAGACATAAAAACAAAAATTAAACTGGTGATACTCCTCAGTCCTGTAATGCCTGTGCAGTACAGTGCATGAAGTTAATTTTAAGTAAAATAGTGTTTGTAATTGGTCATGTACATGTAACTGAAATATATACCAATAATCTAATGTAATTGGTTCTGTACCTGAAATATAAAACCAATAATCTATAAAAAGTTATTGAAATAGATAAAAGTAAATTATTTTCAGTCTGAAGTTTAGCTATTGCTACATATGTAAATATATATTTTAAAAATTGTTTTTTAACATGTTTAAACTACATTTCTTTTTTTTTATTTTCAGTGTCTGCTCAAGGTGAGCGTTTAAAAGGTCATCCTATACAGATTGTAGAAGCAGGAGAGCACACCTTTAAGCTAAATGAGGAAGCCTTAGAGAGAGTGTTGTTAAATCCTGAGATCCAGGACAAGAAAGTTGCTGTAGTATCTGTGGCTGGGGCATTTAGAAAAGGAAAATCATTTCTACTAGATTTCTTTCTTAGATACCTGAATGCAAAAGTAAGAATTGGTACCCAAAGTTCAAAATTGGAACAGTGCTAAGTAAAATGTTAATGTAGTCATGGTAGTGTCCCATACCATGCAGTTGATTGGTGGTTGAAGTTAAGTTAAGTGAAACAATTGTGTATTTAAAATTGTCTGGTTCTTACTCTTTAAATTGGTTACTTCAGTAAAAAATTGTTATGAAGATTGGGCAATCATTTAAAACTTATAGCAAATTCAGAGTGTCACTCTGACCAAAAGATTATTTTTTTTGCAACTGATTGTGAAACTAGAGGTGACTGCTATGCAGGAGAGTAACATAGGTTATGGTCTTACTACACCTGATTGAAAGACACACCAACACACTCACAACTATTTCAAAAACTAAATATTGTGAATATTTCATAACCAGACAGGTAGCATACATTGTATCTCATATTTCACTGTTGTGTAAAAATGAGGGAAAAGTAAGACAGGGTCTGCACACTGTGATGTCCTTTCTAAATATTGTTCAGCTGGAATTATTTTTTGGTAATTTTGAGACATGTGCTGAATATATAATTCCTCAACTGAGAGAAATAAGGCTTAACATTATCAATTGACAATAATTATTTCATATCCTGAGAGATATTAATCATACAAAAGGCCAACAACAACAACAATCCAACCTACAAAACACGGGAAGTGGAAAAGTGAAAAATTCATGAAGGACCAATAACAGTGAAAAAAGAAGTGCACCTACCTGCCTACCGGTAGTGAGATTGCTATAAGGGAAGGATAGCCGATTCATTGTAGGCTTGATAGATAGATTTAATAGATGGCCATTGTCAGAAATCCTTATTTTATATTATATAAAATAAGGATTTCTGACAATGGCCGTCTAAATATATATTGTTTAATAATTTAAACGTAAAAATGACTGTGTTTGCAATTTGAATAGCATTACTTCCTTTAACAAGCAAATGGGAACAGTGAAAGTGGTAAGATTCCAAGAAATTTAAAACCTCAGTCAGGAAAATATCCTTTTGTGTTATATTTCTAGTGGTATCTGGACTTTTATTATTTTATAGATTAAAAGGCTGAAGGCTTACAATTAAGTGTAAGCTCTGCATTTATAAGTTATTATTGAAACAACTGGTGAAGGAATTTTATTAGTCAGCCTTTTCCTGCTTTTTACTATCAGGCACCCATGAGGTGGAACATACTAATGAAATCTTGTTCCTCCATGCTCCCTTCTTCTGTTTCTGTTAACTTTTGCAATTTCTGTCAATTTTTTAGAAATCTATAATAATAATTATAATAATAATAATAATTCTTTATTTAAAGAGGGTTAAACAGTTAGCTACAACACTTATCTTCTCTGAGGCCCTCTATGATTATATACAAAAGATATTTGCACCTTAAAGTCCCTTTATAGTACATTTTCAACACTGTATGTCAAATTTTGACTTTTTATGAAACAGAGTTTCTATGAATCAAAGCCCAAAGATCCAGCAAAATTGTATCAATTGGCTCAAGTTATCATTTTCATGCAAAATATAAAAGTTAATCTGAATAAAAATTATTTCCTTTATCTTTTTTGTCATGAAGACTACATTTTAAGAAATTATGGCATTAATATTGTTTTTATACGACCGCAAAAATTGAAAATTGGTCGTTATTGGTATGACGTTGGTGTCGTCGTCAGAAGACATTTGGTTTTCGCACTATAACTTTAGTATAAGTGAATAGAAATCTATAAAATTTAAACAATTTAGGAATTAAGGGCCAAAAAGGGCCCAAATAAGCATTTTTCTTGTTTTTCTCACAATAACTTTAGCATAAGTAAACAGAAATTTATGACAACTTAACATAAGGTTTATGACCACAAAAGGAAGGTTGGAATTGATTTTGGGAGTTTTGGTCCCAACAGTTTAGAAATTAGGGGCCAAAAAAAAGTCCCAAATAAGAATTTTTCTTGATTTTTGCACAATAACTTTAGTATAAGTAAATAGAAATCTATGAAATTTAACACAAGGTTTATGACCACAAAAGAAAAGTTGGGATTGATTTTGGGAGTTTTGGTCCCAACAGTTTAGGAATTAGGGGTCAAAAGGGTCCAAAATTAAACTTTGTTTGATTTCATCAAAAAATTAACTATTGGGGTTATTTGATTAGCCAAATCCAACCGTGTTATTAGATTCTTAATTTTTGGTCCTGTTTTCAAATTGGTCTACATTAAGGTCCAAATGGTCCAAAATTAAACTTAGTTTATTTTTAACAAAAATTGAATTCTTGGGGTTCTTCAATATGCTGAATCTAACCATGTATTTACATTTTTAATATTTGGCCCCGGTTATCAAATTGGTCCACATTGAGGTCTAAATGGTCTAAAATTGAACATTATTTGATTTCATCAAAAATTGAATTCTTGGAGTTCTATGATATGCTGAATCTAACCATGTATTTAGATTTTGGATATTGAACCATAATAGGTAAATGTCCAATTTAGAAATTTTAAGTTTTTATACGACCGCAAATTTTGAAAAAAATTTTCGTCGTATATTGCTATCACGTTGGCGTCTGCGTCGTCGTCGTCGTCGTCGTTGTCGTCGTCCGGCGTCCGAATACTTTTAGTTTTCGCACTCTAACTTTAGTAAAAGTGAATAGAAATCTATGAAATTTTAACACAAGGTTTATGACCATAAAAGGAAGGTTGGTATTGATTTTGGGAGTTTTGGTCCCAACATTTTAGGAATAAGGGGCCAAAAAGGGCCCAAATAAGCATTTTCTTGGTTTTCGCACCATAACTTTAGTTTAAGTTAATAGAAATCTATGAAATTTTGACACAAGGTTTATGACCACAAAAGAAAGATTGGGATTGATTTTGGGAGTTTTGGTTTCAATAGTTTAGGAATAAGGGGCCAATAAAGGGCCCAAATAAGCATTTTTCTTGGTTTTTGCACAATAACCTTAGGTTAAGTAAATGGAAATCTATGAAATTTAAACACAATGTTTATGACCACAAAAGGAAGGTTGGTATTTATTTTGGGAGTTTAGGACCCAACAGATTAGGAATTAGGGGCCAAAAAGGGACCCAAATAAGCATTTTTCTTGGTTTTCGCACTATAATGTTAGTATAAGTAAATACAAATCTATGAAATTTAAACACAAGGCTTATGACCATAAAAGGAAGGTTGGTATTGATTTTGGGAGTTTTGGTCCCAACAGTTTAGGAAAAAGGGGCCCAAAGGGTCCAAAATTAAACTTTGTTTGATTTCATCAAAATTGAATTATTGGGGTTCTTTGATATGCCGAATCTAACTGTATATGTAGATTCTCAACTTTTGGTCCCGTTTTCAAATTGGTCTACATTAAGGTCCAAAGGGTCCAAAATTAAACTTAGTTTGATTTTGACAAAAAATGAATCGGTTGGGTTCTTTGATATGTTGAATCTAAAAAATGTACTTAGATTCTTGATTATTGAAGTTTTTTTGGTCCAGTTTTCAAATTGGTCTACATTAAGGTCCAAAGGGTCCAAAATTAAACTTTGTTTGATTTCATCAAAAATTGAATCCTTGGGGTTCTTTGATATGCCAAATCTAACTGTGTATGTAGATTCTTCATTTTTGGTCCTGTTTTCAAATTTCAAATTCTACATTAAAGTCCAAAGGGTCCAAAATTAAACTAAGTTTGATTTTAACAAAAATTGAATTCTTGGGCCTCTTTGATATGTTGAATCTAAACATGTACTTAGATTTTTGATTATGGGCCCAGTTTTCAAGTTGGTCCAAATCAGGATCTAAAATTATTATATTAAGTATTGTGCAATAGCAAGTCTTTTCAATTGCACAGTATTGTGCAATGGCAAGAAATATCTAATTGCACAATATTGTGAAATAGCAAATTTTTTTTTAATTAGAGTTATCTTTCTTTGTCCAGAATAGTAAGCAAGAAATATCCTATTTGTGCAATAGCAAGAATTTTTTTTAATTGGAGTTATCTTTCTTTGTCCAGAATCAACTTAAATCTTTGTTATATACAATATACAATGTATATACACTTTTTACTACCAACTGATAAATTTAAATAATCTTTACCATTCAGTGATAACAAGCAGTTTTTTTACATCTTAATATTTTATGATGTATTTAAATGAGTAGTTATTGTTGCAAACTCCATTAGAAATTTGAATTGATATCAGTTTTGAAAAAGGGAAACGGGGATGTGAAAAAAAAGGGGGGGGGGTTAAATTTTTCTCATTTCAGATTTCATAAATAAAAAGAAAATTTCTTCAAACATTTTTTGAGAGGATTAATATTCAACAGCATAGTGATTTGCTCAAAGGCAAAAACAAACTTTTAAGTTCATTAGACCACATTCATTCTGTGTCAGAAACCTATGCTGTGTCAACTATTTAATTTTAGATTTAAAAAGTTTGAAGAAGAAATCTTTAATTGATTTGTAAAATCTTGGCATTTGTTTTGTGTAAAAAAAAACCATGTAATGTCAAAAATTTGATCACAATCCAAATTCAGAGCTGTATCATGCTTGAATGTTTTGTCCATACTTGCCCCAACTGTTCAGGGTTCGACCTCTGCGGTCGTATAAAGCTGCGCCCTGCGGAGCACCTGGTTAAGTTTAAGTTCTTAGACCACATTAATTTTGTGTCAGAAACCTATGTTGTGTCAACTATTTCATCACTATCCAAATTCAGAGCTGTATCAAGCTTAAATGTTGTGTCCATACTTGCCCCAGCTGTTCAGGGTTCAATCTCTGAGGTCGTATAAAGCTGTGCCCTGCGGAGCATCTGGTTCTTCAAAATGTTGGACACAGTTTTTCAAATAATTTATCACTGAATTCATCTAAAAAAATCTATAGACTGGACCCTGTCTCTATATATTACTATTCAACAAACTTGTATTGTTACATACATGTATATATCATATTAAATAATTTCAGGGTGATCCTGATTGGCTTGGAGATGATGAATCACCTTTAGAGGGATTTTCTTGGAGAGGAGGCTCAGAGAGGGAAACAACAGGAATATTATTATGGAGTGAACCCTTTGTATGTAAAACATCTTCTGGAGAAGAGGTAAAAATTTTGTTTGATGGATTGTATGATGTCTTACACTTTAAATGTGACAAGCTCATACAGATGGGATGTTACAGGGATCTCCATGGCCTGTTTAACGATGGCGGTCCACCATCTTTCAAATGTCTTGCGCCATCGTCAAATGATCCGCGCCATCGTTAAATTGTCTTCCACCATCGTTCAAAACTGTTAACGTTTAATAGCCCGACGCAATTTTTCTTTAGCAATTATAATCAAATGTATGTAATTGCATAACCCTTAGGCTTTTTTTTATACGACCGCAAACATTTAATTTTTTGGTCGTATATTGCTATCACGTTGGCGTCGTCGTCGTTGTCCAAATACTTTTAGTTTTCACACTCTAACTTTAATAAAAGTGAATAGAAATCAATGAAATTTTAACACAAGGTTTATGACCACAAAAGGAAGGTTGGGATTGATTTTGGGAGTTTTGGTCCCATCATTTTAGGAATTAAGGGCCAAAAAGGGCCCAAATAAGCATTTTCTTGGTTTTCGCACTATAACTTTAGTTTAAGTGAATAGAAATCTATGAAATTTTGACACAAGGTTTATGACCACAAAAGGAAGGTTGGGATTGATTTTGGGAGTTTTGGTTCCAACAGTTTAGGAATTAAGGGCCAAAAAAGGACCCAAATTAGCATTATTCTTGGTTTTCGCACAATAACTTTAGTATAAGTAAAGAGAAATCAATGAAATTTTAACACAAGGTTTATGACCACAAAAGAAAGGTTGGGATTGATTTTTGGAGTTGAGGTCACAACAGTTTATGAATTAGGGGCCAAAAAGGGGCCCAAATAAGCATTATTTTTGGTTTTTGCACCATAACTTTAGTATAAGTAAATAGAAATCTATGAAATTTAAACACAAGGTTTATGACCATAAAAGGAAGGTTGGGTTTGATTTGGGGAGTTTTGGTCCTAACAGTTTAGGAATAAGGGGCCCAAAGGGTCCAAAATTGAACTTTGTGTGATTTCATCAAAAATTGAATAATTGGGGTTCTTCGATATGCCGAATCTAACTATGTATGTAGATTCTTAATTTTTGGTCCCGTTTTCAAATTGGTCTACATTAAGGTCCAAAGGGTCCAAAATTAAACTTAGTTTGATTTTAACAAAAATTGAATCCTTGGGGTTCTTTGATATGCTGAATTTAAAAATGTGCTTAGATTTTTAATTATTGGCCTAGTTTTCAAGTTGGTCCAAATGGGGGTCCAAAATTAAACTTTGTTTGATTTCATCAAAAATTGAATAAATGGGTTCTTTGATATGCCAAATCTAACTGTGTATGTAGATTCTTAATTTTTGGTCCAGTTTTCAAATTGGTCTACATTAAGGTCCAAAGGGTCCAAAATTAAACTAAGTTTGAGTTTAACAAAAAATAAATTCTTGGGCTTATTTGATATGCTTTATCTAAATATGTACTTTGATTTTTGATTATGGGCCCAGTTTTCAAGTTGGTCCAAATCAGGATTCCATATCAAGTATTGTGCAATAGCAAGAAATTTTCAATTGCACAGTATTGCACAATAGCAAGAAATATCTAATTGCACAATATTGTGCAATAGCAATTAATTTTCAATTGGAGTTATCTTTCTTTGTATAGAATAGTAGTTGATAATATATGTTGGACATTTGCCAGACATGACTATGATGTCATTTTCCATTTTTATTTGTTAATAAGTTTTTTTACTTTATGTAAATAACTTCATTGGAAATTTGCCAATATAAAATGTTGCTGATGAAGTTTTTTTTATTGTTTTATACAATAAACAATGTATATTCACTTTTACTACCAACCAATCTTTACCATTCAGTGATAACAAGCACTTTATTTTACATTTTAATATTTTATGATGTATTTAAAAGAGTAGTTATTGTTGCAAACTCCATTAGAAATTTGAATTGATATCAGTTTTGGAAAAAGGGAAACGGGGATGTGAAAAAAAGGGGAGGTAGTGTTAAATTTTTCTCATTTCAGATTTCATAAATAAAAAGAAAATTTCTTCAAACATTTTTTTGAGAGGTGCGGGTGCGGGAATTTCTCGCTAAATTGAAGTTCTGTTGGTGACCCTCTGCTGTTGTTTTTTATTTGGTCGGGTTGTCTCTTTGACACATTCCCCATTTCCATTCTCAATTTTATTTTGAGAGGATTAATATTCAACAGCATAGTGAATTGCTCAAAGGCAAAAACAAACTTTTAAGTTCATTAGACCACATTCATTCTGTGTCAGAAACCTATGCTGTGTCAACTATTTAATTTTAGATTTAAAAAGTTTGAAGAAGAAATCTTTAATTGATTTGTAAAATCTTGACATTTGTTTTGTGTAAAAAAAAACCATGTAATGTCAAAAATTTGATCACAATCCAAATTCAGAGCTGTATCACGCTTGAATGTTTTGTCCATACTTGCCCCAACTGTTCAGGGTTTGACCTCTGCTGTCGTATAAAGCTGCGCCCTGCGGAGCACCTGGTTATATTATAATCCAATACAGTTCTAACGGCTGAGGGATATCTGGATTAAGATTGCTAATCACTTCTACCTGAGCTTGTACAGGTAGATCAACAAACCAGACAGGAGAATACTATCTGAAGATAGACGATTCATTTGTCGTATTATTCAACTAAGTTACCGCAAATGCTTATGATAATTCAGATTAAATAATAAATTAATAATCCAAAGAAAACAGTTTAACAAGTCCAACATGTGCTTTTATTTTGACGCAATCAGCATCCCCTTTTTAAGAAGTACAAAATAAGACCTAAAACAGTAATTATTATTTTATCGCAAATAAATCAAGTACTGCTGTAACGATTATATAGAATTACTTTAAAAGTTAAAAAGTAAAAACTTAATATTTCCTGTAAAGAAATGTCGTATCGTAATTCCGAATTCATTTCGTAGTTTACAATCAAATTGATACATCCGTGTTTCCGGTTTCTATTCTGACTCGAAAGATGCATGTTGCATAGCATCAATTTGCTAGAAAAAGTCATTAAAAACCTTTTCATTTGTCAACGTTTGCTTTAAACAAGGAATTATTTGAATCTGGAATAATTTTGAATTCTAGAAAATTAATAAGAAATTTATGATGAAAACTAACCCAACTAAATAGGGTTAGCCATGCGTGCATGGCTAAGCATGGCTAAGGGGGGTTAGTTAGTTCATACTGAAATGATAGTGACCGTAAAATTAACCTTAGCCATGCGTGCATGGCTAACCCTATTTAGTTGGGTTAGTTTTCATCATACATTTCTAATCAATTTTCCAGATTCAAAATTATTCCAGATTCAAATAATTCCTTGTTTTACAAATCTCTTTAACTACAATTTGACAGTGTCCGTGAAAAATAAGCTCCACATGATTTTTAACCCATTACAATAGTAACAAAAATAGCAAGAAAACTACATGGGGACGACCTTCATGCACTTTTGGTCATTCTCGACTGGGGGGGGGGGGGGGGGGGGGGGGTGGGGGGGGGGGGGGGGGCATGAAGGCTTGGCATTTGAATGGTTACACTTACAAACGGCAATTCTTCAAAAATATTTATACTTCTATTTATGATGAAAATTCAAATACATATAATTTGAATGAGCAATGAATTAGCATCTTCACCATTCCTTATGTGGAGGGATGAAATTCTTTCAATCGCGCTACACTGTGCGGCATAGACATGGTTTGTGATGGTGAAAGTTCCTCCATCGTTCAATTTTCATCCATGGAGATCCCTGTCAGTTAAACTATATTATTTTCAATAACAATGTTTTCAAAATTATTTTAATAGACATACATTATAGTCTACAGCAATAACTGCAGGTTTTTTATAAGTGTTGATTTTTTTCAGAGCTGACTTCGTTTTAATCCTTTTACAAATAAATTATCATTCCCCCAAATGACCCAAAACTTTTCATTGCCACCACAACCAGGGTTGATTGTTTAAGGTTGTATAGGAGATTTTGAGCTAGTATTGTGCATATCATACTGGGGATTCATTGTTATTTGTGGGAAACCAATTTCTGTGATTCCATGGGTATATCTTAACAATGAAATGTAAAAAAAATAGTACAAATTTGATAAAGGCTTATATACAGACTTGGGTAAACCACAATTATCCACATAAATCGAATATTTCCATAATCCAAAGAAATTGGAAAAATACAAGGAAAATGATGAAAACAAACTAATAAATTTGTTATATATAAACCCGTTATTCATGGATTTTTTGAAAATTTGAAAAGTTAGTTATAAAAGTGTGTTGTTTAGCAAATTGTATGTATATTAAAGATATAATTACAAAAATCGCTTATTTAAACATTTTATAGTTAAAAAATCATCAAACTGTGATTGAAACTCTTAAACTAATCATCATGCATTTTTATTTAGATTGTTGTATTACTCATGGATACCCAAGGAGCGTTTGACAGTGAGTCTACAGTTAGAGATTGTGCCACCGTGTTTGCCCTTAGTACCATGATTAGTTCTGTACAGGTTTGTTTTCGAACTTTTCAAGGTTTATACTACATTTAATCTCTTATCTGTTCAATTAATTTGTTTCCCTTTTAAAATGGATTTTTTTTCACACAATATAGGTGTTCAGTTTATTTGTACACAAAGTGATCTACATTTTTGGTTTACTTGAGATAAACTACTGTAAGAATGAAGTCCATTTATTTACATACACCGTATACAGACAGTTTTTTTAATATCATTACTTATATTAAGTCTTATGGTTAAGTTCAGAACTTTTATAGAAATGAACTTGGTATATTGATGTATCTTGTGGATTTCTTTCAATATTCATGGCACTGTGACCTACATTTTTCCTCCATTGACTTTCTTCAGTTTTAATCTGAGCATATATTAGTTTCTTCGTGACTTACATGAATGTAATGTTATATTTCAATTATTTTAGGTTTACAATATAACACAGAATATACAGGAAGATGATTTGCAACATTTACAGGTAAACTTATAAAATCAATTTCTTTCATTACAGTCGATTCCACTTAATTGCATACCGCTTAATAGCATAATTCGGTTAATTGCATACTTTTCTCCTGCACAAAACCATTTCCCATTCATCTAATGTTGAATTGTACGGTTATATGCATAGCCCCACAAGTGGCATTTCGGTTAATTGCATAGAAAATAATCGCTAGCTAGATATGCTTAGTTAAAACTGACGAGATTTTTGACCGGAAACAGCAATTTAGTAAGTATATTTTTCTTGAATGCATCATAATTTTTATATTATTTCACATTTACTTCTGTGTTATTTAAATAAAGTTTTAAAACAGTTTCTTTCGTGTTTATATGGTTATAAAAAAGGCCTCGATGTGTACACAGGTAAAGTTTCCCGGTGTCTTCAACCTATGCCAACATTTGATAAAAATAAATTCAACCTATGCCTACAAACAAAATACAAAAGGTGTTGTTATAACAATTATTAATTAATAAAAGGTAAAATACAGTCAGTATTTTTAAGCATTAAATATTCCTCTTTAAAAATTCACAAACAAAAATAAAGTATTTGCAAAATTATGTTGTAGTAAAAAATGGAATTATAAACAAATTCTAAAGAGACAAAAATTGTAAAATAGAACCCTTGATTCTAGCAAAATTGAGTATAAATATTAAATTATTATAAAAATGAAATAAGACTAAATTTCTAAAATTAATCACATAACAAAACTTGAGAAAAAAGAGACAAAAAAATGTTTCAATTGTGCAATTTTCTTTTTTCTTTTTTCTTCTTCATTATTTTGTTGTATTAAATATGAAACATACTTTAACTTTTTGGCTCGTTTAATTTTCATAAAATTTTGACATAGTATTTACTTTGATCTTTTGACAAAAATATAAAAATTTCGAAAAATTTGAACCAACTGTTTGATCAGAAAAATAACACTGGTTATATAGCACTTTGACAAACACTTATTTTGAACATTGAAAAGCTTAATATTCCCTTAACAACGCAACGTAATTAAAACGTTGAGCTAATTTTAGAGTTATCTCCCTGTAGTGTTAGGTACCACCTTAATTTTGCAAAATAATTTAAAAAAAAATGATTATTTGGTTCATTTATAGGCAGTTTGACAGTGCACTATTTATTTACTTTGTTTTACGGGTAGTTTAGAAAATTCAAGTACTCTGTGTTTGTTTTTATTCATCATATATTGAGTTGTGAGCTTCTGTCCAAGTTTGGTACAAATCCAGGATAGTATAAGAAAGTTATTAAAATTTTAAAAACTTAAACAATAGAGTGAATGTATTGTATCCTGGCAGAAAAAAGTAAGTCCTTTTATAAGTAAAATACGAAAAAAAATGGATTTTTTGTTTTACAAAATTTACCTCTGGATTCTATCTAATGATCATAAACAAGCTTCTGTCCAAGTTTGGTACAAATCCAGGATAGTATAAGAAAGTTATTAAAATTTTAAAAACTTTAACAATAGAGTGAATGTATTGTATCCTGGCAGAAAAAAGTAAGTCCTTTTATAAGTAAAATACGAAAACAAATGGATTTTTTGTTTTACAAAATTTACCTCTGGATTCTATCTAATGATCATAAACAAGCTTCTGTCCAAGTTTGGTACAAATCCAGGATAGTATAAGAAAGTTATTAAAATTTTAAAATAGTTTAAGAAAGTTATTATTAAAATTTCAAAAACTTTAACCACAGAGTGAATATTTGTGGTCGCCGACGGAATGTAGTATCGCTATGTCTCGTTTTTTTACTAAATGATAACAACATGACACCAGTTGCTTGTGTAGATGCAGCATCAATTCATATCCTATAGTATGACTTTTGAGGCAATCGGAATATTTGTGAAGTTTGTTTTATTCTCTGAATGTGTTGGAATTAATAGTGAACATTTAAAATAGATATTTTACATGAGTCAGTATCTATGAAATTCATGAGTTTCAATAGTGGTGTTATGCAATTTTCTTTTTTCTTTTTTCTTCTTCATTATTTTGTTGTATTAAATATGAAACATACTTTAACAAGCAACAAAATATACAAATACATGTATAACATACTTCAACAGAATTTTTTTTTTTTAAATCAAATTAAGGTGGTACCCAACACCATCACTAAAATTAATTTGGCTCGTTTAATTTTCATAAAATTTTGACATAGTATTTACTTTGATCTTTTGACAAAAATATAAAAATTTCGAAAAATTTGAACCAACTGTTTGATCAGAAAAATAACACTGGTTATATAGCACTTTGACAAACACTTATTTTGAACATTGAAAAGCTTAATATTCCCTTAACAACGCAACGTAATTAAAACGTTGAGCTAATTTTAGAGTTATCTCCCTGTAGTGTTAGGTACCACCTTAATTTTGCAAAATAATTTAAAAAAAAATGATTATTTGGTTCATTTATAGGCAGTTTGACAGTGCACTATTTATTTACTTTGTTTTACGGGTAGTTTAGAAAATTCAAGTACTCTGTGTTTGTTTTTATTCATCATATATTGAGTTGTGAGCTTCTGTCCAAGTTTGGTACAAATCCAGGATAGTATAAGAAAGTTATTAAAATTTTAAAAACTTAAACAATAGAGTGAATGTATTGTATCCTGGCAGAATAAAGTAAGTCCTTTTATAAGTAAAATACGAAAAAAAATGGATTTTTTGTTTTACAAAATTTACCTCTGGATTCTATCTAATGATCATAAACAAGCTTCTGTCCAAGTTTGGTACAAATCCAGGATAGTATAAGAAAGTTATTAAAATTTTAAAAACTTTAACAATAGAGTGAATGTATTGTATCCTGGCAGAAAAAAGTAAGTCCTTTTATAAGTAAAATACGAAAACAAATGGATTTTTTGTTTTACAAAATTTACCTCTGGATTCTATCTAATGATCATAAACAAGCTTCTGTCCAAGTTTGGTACAAATCCAGGATAGTATAAGAAAGTTATTAAAATTTTAAAATAGTTTAAGAAAGTTATTATTAAAATTTCAAAAACTTTAACCACAGAGTGAATATTTGTGGTCGCCGACGGAATGTAGTATCGCTATGTCTCGTTTTTTTACTAAATGATAACAACATGACACCAGTTGCTTGTGTAGATGCAGCATCAATTCATATCCTATAGTATGACTTTTGAGGCAATCGGAATATTTGTGAAGTTTGTTTTATTCTCTGAATGTGTTGGAATTAATAGTGAACATTTAAAATAGATATTTTACATGAGTCAGTATCTATGAAATTCATGAGTTTCAATAGTGGTGTTATGCCATTGTATTTGAAGGAATCTCTTTTACATAAAATTGAATATTTTTATCATAAATTTCTATATTATTCATGAAAATGACACTCATAGATATTCAATATGACTAGATGATTGTTCCTTAAATAAAAATTCATAAAATCCTTTTTCCCCTCATTATTTCATTATACTAATTTAAAACTTATTCCTTTATGAAATAGAGATACTCATCACACACAGTTACCTACATTTTCACTAGTACTTGTAAAAGAAATTGTATATTGAGTAAACATCAACGCTAGGTTTAAACTGGTTGTAGATTGATTAGCCCCTAATTAATTTATGTTTTTATAACACTTAATCTGTAACAAATTATTCAACCTATGCCAACATTTTTTCACACAATTTTATACCTAAATTTCAAAATGTTGGCATAGGTTGAATGAACCAGTTTCCCATATTCTATTTTAAGCCTCGAGGTCATAAAAATGTCAATCAGCTGATTGTTGTAAAAACACAACCATTCTATGATCTTCTATCTCAAAAGGTGTTAATTATTGATTGCATTTCAAACATTGTTCATAGATTACATTTTGGGTGTATTTTTAAAACAATAACGCCTGCTAATTATCGATCATTATCCAATGTGCAATCTCGTAATTTGGCTAGGGGTGATCTACATTTATGTTAAATAGGGCATAGGACATTTGAGCGAAAAAGAAAAAAGCACATAGGGTCATTTGAGCGCCGACTTCATAGGACATTTGAGCGCCGGGATATTAACCTTACCTGAGTTTTCAGACAGGACATTTGAGCGAAATTTTCCCTGATAATTTTACACGAATTAAGATTTTTTTTTAAAAGTAAGAAAAAAAAGTAAGATTTAGTTATAAATATTTTTTATTTTATTTCACACCCGAGTAATTCGACCGGTTCTGGCTGGTTTATGTGAGTGAAATCCTAAGTTGATCTCTATTTACCAATCAATTCTACTATAATTCATTGGCTATGCAAATTTTCTTTGTTCTAAAATTCTTATATATATATCTATTAAGTGAAATGTCCCTTGGCACTTGAAATCTTAATACTAATAATACATGTACGTGTTAAAATGGATATTATTTTGACCGAGACTAATAAGGGAAAAAGAAGCCTTGTTTGTGACAGTTTCCGATATAGAGTGGACAAAACACTAAAAGGAGAAGAAATATCCTGGAGATGTACAGTAAGTACCTTTTTTTACAAATTTAATGTTAATGTAAACTACTTGTTCGTCTGTTACGCTTCAACTTCCATAACTTCTTTTAATTTTGATTTATATCTATATCATTATATGTCTATCTTATACCTCCTTTAGATTAATTTTTTAACACATTTGAATATAAGCTACCACATATAGGGTTAGGTATCAAGGCTCCATGTTGAAGGTCGTACTGTAACCTATATAACATTGTTAGGTTGATTTTCTAGGCACTTTACAATATTCATGCAATACACTGTAAAAATTGTGCTTAGAGCCTAAACATTTCCTAAACATGTTTAGATCTAAATGTTTAGAAGCTAAACACATAAATGTCTGTGGTGTTCCCATTCTAAACATGTTATGAATTTCAACATGTAATGCCCCATATGCTTAGAGCCTAAACATGTAACCAATTGTATAACATGAAATGTGTATAGAAAAGTGTTTAGGCCCTAAACACAATTTTTACAGTGTATATATACAATATATAATTGCTTGTTTTAATTATATTGTGTCTTGGATGAGGAGTTGTCTTTTTAGGATTCATACTACATCTTATTTTTATGTCTTGCAATAGCAAATGAAAAAGCATTTAAACACTTCAATTGTATTTGTCCTTTCAATATTTTTCAGGCAAAAGGTTGCAAAGCAAGACTGAGGACGGATTGTACCGGAACCGTTATAATTCAACAGAAAAATACTCATAACCATGATACCAGTGATCGTGACAATGAACGTCACTTGCTGCGGGTACGATCAAAAAGAAAAGCGGATGATGTCAGAAGCCTGGGATATAAGTTCCAAGCCCGAACAGACTTGTAAATAATGCCGTTGCCGAGTTTTATGTTTTATGACAGTGCTTTGTTTTTAGTGCTTTGTTTACAATTAAAAGATGTTTTAATCTTTTTGTTGGTAAACTCCTGTTTCATTTGCTATTGCAAGACATAAAAATCTTTTTGTTGGTAAACTCCTGTTTTATGACTGTGCTTTGTTTTTAGTGCTTTGTTTTTTACAATTAAAATATGTTTTAATCTTTTTGTTGGTAAACTCCTCATTTAATGAACTATATTCGTAAGAAAATGTGGTATGATTGCCAATAAGACAATTCTCTATCCAAGACTTGTTTTCGCTCAAATGTCCTACGCTTATTCTTATTTTCGCTCAAATGTCCTAAAATTTAGGCGCTCAAATGTCCTATACTTTGGCGCTCAAACGTCCTTTTTTTTTCGCTCAAATGTCCTGTCAATGCGCTCAAATGTCCATTGCCGGTTAAATATTACAGGGCATTTATATATGGTTGAAGAATTTCATACATCAATCTTTCATTTTTAATATTTTTTGAAAAGAACATTAACTTAAAATTATCATATTTTCTCACTTTCAACACTCGTGACCAGCAAATAACCCATGCAGGGCCCCATTACCTGTTAAATTGCATATACGAAACTAACGAGGTTAAAGTAACAGTGTTACATCACTGTGCAATCGGTAAATACTGCATATTAAAGGCAGTTCATTACACATTTATTGTATCAAATGATTATGAACTTTGTAGCATTGTTCAACAGTTTGTTTTAATCAAAGCGTAACAATATAATTTGCACATCCGGGTCAAAGAAACAAATCTATTTTTAGAATTTTTTTTATTTTCGTATCTCAGGTAAAGGACAAAAGTCGGTACATAAATAAACTAAAACTAAATGTGTTTATAAACTTTATTGAAAGAATAAAATGCATGACACTAGACAAATAACTTTTATTAGAATAAATAATCATTCAATATGTTGTAAGTGGATTATGGACGTTCATCTTTCTTCAGGATTTCCTTTACTGATCTGCACTATCGATGTTATTTGACTCCGTATTTTGGCATTTCGGATATAAGCATACTCCGCTTTATTGCATAATTTCGTCTGACAAATAGGCTATGCAAATAACCGGAATGTACTGTAGTATGAATAAAATGAAATGTGAAGTATATGCCAATGAGACAGTAACCAAACAAGACAATTAGACCCAAAGAGACATCCATAGGTGAACTTGGTGTCTTCAGTAATGGACAAGTGTTCATACTACATGTCACAATATGAATTGTCCAGGTTTTTGGACAAGGTATGAATTATTAAACTGAGAATAAGTTCTGCAATGAACACTTTGTTGTTTAGATATACTGGGAATTGAGGATGATGATTGTTAAAAGATGATTTTTGATAAAACTTTAAAATATTAATATGAGCTGTATATTGGATGAGAAAAACAATCTATTTCTAATAGTTCTATGATGTATGAAACTTCTTATGCTGTGTTAGGTTATCCTTTTTGGGAAAGTGATGTTGAATACGAGTAATAGGGTATTTCATTTGTGTTCTATTTATTCAAAAGTCTTGTAAAAGTTATAAACTGGTTATAAAAATTACAATTTTTGTTGTTATTTTTGTTGTTTTATTAGATTAAAGGACCTTTGCATTTTCATATATATCTTAACTTTGATGCTTAAAGAATTTGTCAAGATCTATTGAATGTTTCATAAATATTTCACTGTCACAAACACTGGAAATGTGTAGGACCGTTCAAATATTTTTATTTAAAAATATGTGTTTGGCAAGGAGTTTTTGATAATAGTGATACATTTTAAGGTTTGTTATCCATCATTAAGGTAAGGCAAACTAATTTGTTTAGTGGTTTCCTGCTTTAAAACATAACACAATGCAGATGTAGCCATGGAAATTTCTTGCACTTGAACTATTGTCAACCTCTTAAATCTTCTTCACAATTATTGATTCGGTGTTAAAATTTAGGCCAAATATCATTCATCCGACTAAGCAAATTCAATTTCTGTAGATGTTCTCTTCTATTTTTATAGTGGATTTGATAACCATACCCCATTTCCTCATTAGTCCTCGATCGATGAAGTTGTAGGGGACTTAAGGTTTGCGCTCCGTCTGTCCATCCTTCAGTCTGGCAATTCAGTTTGATGCATTTTTTTTCTTCATGCTTGAAGGAATTGGTTTGATAATTGGTATATTGTTTTATCATGACAAGTAACAGATCAATTTCAAATTTTGTTCTGGTCTGATGACTTTCTGCAGAGTTATGATTTTGATTAAGATAATCAGTTTTCAACACTTTTTTCTTCATGCTTGAAGTTATAGATCAAGTTAGCATTTTGTTCCATTACAATTCATTTGCAGACGAGAGGGGACTATATCATTTTGTTCCAGTACAATTCATTTGTAGCCGAGAGGGGACTATATGTATTGCAATGCAATACCTTCAAAATGCTTGTTTTTCAGTAAGTAAATGTGTTTTTCTGACACACCGTTTGATAATGACAAGTTGTAATGTGTCATTATTTTTTAGATACTTTAAAAAAAAATTAATATGTCCAATGAACTTTTAAAATTTGGATCAAATATTTATCCATCATTCCTGTAACTTAACAGAATGGCTTCATATTTGATCAGCAGCATAACAGGGATGCGTTGTAACATGTGTATCATGAGTGTGCTTTTCCAATCTGTCAGGTACCTACTTTCTGTTTTTGATTCTTTGAAACAAGAGTGGGGCTAAAGTAAGCACTACAACACATTTATTCTTAATATGTTTGACATGAATTATCTTAATATTAACTATTTGCTGTTCTTGAAAAAAATAATCATCATCTCTAACATTTATGCTTGGCTTTCTCATTTTCAGTCATGCATTGAGGCAAAAGTTTTAGCTTTTAATATGGTTCTTTTGAATTGTTGCAACTTTTTCTTAGAAACATTATTTAATATATCGATCTTATTTGTATTGACAGCTGTTTACAGAGTATGGAAGACTTGCTCTAGAAGCTAACGACAATATATCAAAACCATTCCAGGTATGTACTAAATATTTTACATAATAACCCCTCTTTAAGAAATATCTAAGCTTAAGGATGTTCCTCATCAACATCTTATCTCAGGGCTGTTGTCCTTCGGTGAGATTGTAGCAGATAAACTCATTCTTATTTGAAAAACGATCTATAATTCTGTAATGGCGGTGGTTTGTTATGTCTTATCCCATATCTAGATATTATCTCTTGTTATACTGAAAGGAGAGTGATATCAGTAAGTGATACCTAAAAAGTATTACTTTTGCTGGCATATCTTGAAATATGTTACAATATTGCAACATTTCCAGTTTCTATTAGTTAGGTCAATGATGACTTAAATATCTCAACTAACATTTTCTACCTCTTGACAACACAGATTTGTCAAAGTATTCTTTTAGTTAAATTTAATTCCATTCTGAAGCATACTAAAAGCTTGAAACTGTCTTATGTAAGTAGAAGTCGACTTTCCTGACATATATTTTCAAAGCTGTAAGCTTAGATGTACTTATATTTGTAGTGAAGATTTCAAAATTGAAATTTATAAAACCAGAAATTTCTTTTAAACACAAAGACAATTTACTGTAAGAGAAATAGGTTTTTGTGCTCTGGGTAAACATATTTTTGTTCAAAATGACAAATGGATCAGACACTATTAAATAATATGTTTCACTTCTCTGAGAATTTGATATCGCTTGATATCAACTCTTGTTTTTAACCGGATTTTTGTGACAAAAATGTCGGTTATTGAATTGGGGATGCTCGGCGAGCGGCCGGGCGGTCGGGCAGTCGGGCAGTCGGGCGGTCGGGCGGGCGGCAATCAAATGTTGTCCGTGCATTAACTCATGAACCGTTCGGCCAAAGCTTTTAAAATTTTAATATGTTGTTACTGACAACTAAATGAAGGTCAAGTTCAATAATGGCGATTTTGACTTTTACCGTTCAGGAGTTATGGTTCTTGAAAGATTGAAAAATGGAGTTTTCAGTCGTGTCCGTGCATTTACGCATGAACTGTTCTACCAAAGCTTCCCAAATTTTAATATGTTGTTACTGATGACAAAATGGAGGTCAAGTTAAATAATGACGATTTTGACTTTTACCGTTCAGGAGTTATGGTTTTTGAAAGATTGAAAAATGGAGTTTCCAGTTGTGTCCGTGCATTTATGCATGAACTGTTCTACCAAAGCTTCCCAAATTTTAATATGTTGTAACTGATGACAAAATAGAAGTCAAGTTCAATAATGACGATTTTGACCTTTACCGTTCAGGAGTTATGGTTCTTGAAAGATTGAAAAATGGTGTTTCCAGTCGTGTCCGTGCATTTTATCATGAACCATTCAACCAAAGCTTTTGAAATTTTTATATGTTGTTACTGATGACAAAATAGAGGTCAAGTTCAATAATGACGATTTTGACTTTTACCGTTCAGGCGTTATGGTTCTTGAAAGATTGTAAAATGGTGTTTCCATTCACGTTGTTGCATTTACTCATGAACCATTCAATCTAAGATTTCAAATTTTAATATGTTGATACTGATGACAAAATGGAGGCCAAATTTGATATTGACGATTTTCACTTTCACCATTCATCAGTAATGGTTCTTGTGATATTGCCAGGACACAAATAAATATTAATAAATCCAGTTTGCTGTCGTTGTGACAGCCTCTTGTTTTTATTAAAATGATAATAATAAAAATACTCGCACTTTTATTGTTAAATTGAGATTAAATAACTGTATGTTTTTTCCGCAACATAAAACACTTGTTCTTAAAGTTAATGTAAAGATGCTGTGCTAGTGCAATGTTTAAGACTATATAGTTTATTGTATGTTATTTTTTTTGTGTATTATCAGTGTTTAGAATTTTTGGTGAGGGACTGGAGTTTTCCCTATGAGGCAGATTATGGGGCTGCTGGAGGAAGAAAAATACTGGAAAGAAGATTGCAAGTGAGTAATTGATTTATTTCTAAAACCAATTTTACATGATTTAGATCTTGTTTACTGGTAGTCAGTTAAAAATGATGAGCAATAAAAGACTTCAAAGTACTTGTCAGTGAAGTCTTTCAATGCAACTTCTATCATTTTCCAAAGGTTAAGTTTCATTTTCTTGTTCAAAATCACAGAAAGGTTGAAAAAAGATGTATAAAGCAAAAGAAGTTGAATTATCTTTTTTTTCTTCAGATTTCAGATAAGCAACATAACGAGTTACAACAATTGAGGACGCACATAAAATCCTGTTTTGAAAATATTGGTTGTTTCTTAATGCCACATCCTGGTCTTAAAGTTGCCACAAATCCTAAATTTGATGGAAGGCTGAAAGGTAAGACAATAGAATAGATTAATGTCAAATGGTGAAAATGAAGAAAAAAACTAATTCTTTACTTTTCTTTTCATATTAGAGATTATGTAGTGGATGTTCTTATTCATGTTTGATTAAATGAGATATTTTATGAAACTGCAAATTAATTAATAAATAAAATGTTGCTTATGATTTGAGGCTGTGTTATGGTCAAGTTGGTACTTGCATGTGCTCAATATTTATTGGTCCAAAAGTATTTTTTCAAGAAATGCATAGAAAATCCTTTCTTTGAAATCACTCTTTCATTTGTTATTGTGACCTCATTGCTATAAAACTACTTTTTCTAAGGAGTAGGTCCAGTAAGACCCCTTTTTGGCCCCAAAATATAGCAGTTTTACAAAATTGTTAAAATGTAAACTTTAAGTTATCTATTGAACAGTAGAATGCTTCTGCTACATAAATATGGGCTGTTTTTGACAATACAAAGCACATATATCGGGTAGTAGCACCATTAAGTCATGCTAAATTACTGAAATCTTCACAAATCTAGCATTTTAGTTGAATTTTAGACCTTTTTTGTGTAAAACGAAAGTGGCCGCATTCGTGTTCATCCTTAATATTGAAATTTAAGTTGTATTTTATGATAATACATAACATATATAAAGGTTGAGGATGAACACGTATGTGGCCACTTTCATTTTTAACAAAAACCATCTGAAAAGTGACATTTTTTGGCATATTTGGTAGACTTTTCATATTTGAGCTTGAATCGGATCGCTTTTAATGACCAAATCAGTTAAAATCTTTCACATAAACTATTTGATTCAAATGAAATAGACACTTTTAAAGTGTTTAAAAAGTGGTCAAAATCTTTCGTCAGATGAACCTGAAATTTGAGGCCAAAATAGGTCCTTACCAGACCTACTCCTTTAGCAGTTCTTCAACTTCAAAACAGATGTAAATGTAAACCTTATAATTACCGATTTATTTCACCCCATCCTTTAGGGATTATTGGAAAGCATAAAACAGTTTTCATTGATTTATGTTATTTATTTTAAAGGTGAGCCTTCTATTTAATTGAACATAGTTTTCTTAAATGTTTCCCTTTCATTACAGATATTGAACCAGATTTTAAAGACAAACTTCAGATATTAGTGCCATTGCTGTTGGATGAAGATAACTTGAAAATTAAAGAGATGAATGGACAAAAGATTACCTGTAGAGAACTTGTAGAATATTTCAAGGTAACCTTCAGTTCTTGAGGACCTCGGTGGATGAATGGTTTAAATATTGTAAATTCAGAAATTATTGTGAGGTTTTTATGATTGCGAAAAATGCGACAGAGTTGTAAATGCAATAATTTTAACTCGCATTTTGAAAATATTTTATATGAATTAAACAGTATTTTTCTCAAAATCGTAAAAATTAAAATCGCATTTAAGTCTAAAATGACAAAATCACAATAATAAATGCAGACAATAACTTCTGACTTTACAGTAGTTTATCTATAGCAATCACAAGTCTCACCACTGAGGTTATGAGTTCAAACTCTGCATGCAGCAGGTGTGTTCCACTTTGTGGACTAGGATTGTAAGTTTTCCTGCTGAAGGTTGGTGGTTTTCTCCAGGCAATCAAGTTCCCTACACAAATTAAAAGTGGCTGTCATGATGTAGTCAATAGTGCTGAAAGTGGCGTTAAACACCAACAATCAATCATTGATTTTAAATGGTCAATTATTTGTTGTAGTTGGCCTATAGTCTTTTAGTACAAAAAAGTTACTTATATGAATGTAAAACTGGGATAGTGTGAGAGGAATAGAGGTCTTAAGCAGGTTTATATCCCTGACATTGGCCACTTCTTTATTATTCTATTCTTTTAATTTCTTTTCAGGCTTATATCAAAATTTACCAAGGAGAAGAATTACCAGAGCCCAAATCTATGTTGCTGGTAAGTATACAAAGATTGAAAACAATATGGTAATGTAAAGGATGGATTCATGATCTATTTGGAAAAGCTTTACAAAGTTAATGATTAATACAGCATGTGGGAATATGGAAAACATATTGAACACTTAATCGCAAAATGGGTTATTGCCTTTACATATACCAATCATTTTATTCTGAGAATGGCTGAGTAGTCTAAGCAGTGAACTACAGTTTCACTAGACTGTCAACACTTGAGGTTATGAGTTTGAATTCTGCTCTCCAGGCACTTAAGCATTCTCTACCAAATTAAAAATAACCCCCTGTCACCATGAAATAACACAAAAGTGCTGAAAGTGGGTTAAACAAACAAACAAACAATCAAAATCACAAATCATTTGCAATTTATCTGGCCTGGAATGGCAGAACTCTAATTTATTTCAGACTGAAAGAGCATTTAGTATGACAAAAACACTGTCCGCTCGATTTCTGAATCAAATTTTCTGTTTGTTTTCTCCTTGAATGTTATGGTATGGACTAGAAAACTAAATTCTGGAATATTTTGTTGGTCTTGTACACCAGTGTTCATATCACACAACATGTCCTGAATATTGAAGATAGATGGCTAATGCTTGCTGGATGTTCAACATCCATTAATCTTCCAAATATTCATGTAAACTATTTTCATATTTATTATTTATTACTTAGGCAACAGCAGAGGCAAATAATCTAGCAGCTGTTTCAAGTTCAAAGAGTCGGTATACCAAAGAAATGGAAAAGGTAGGAAGGATAATGATTTAGTACTGAAGGAAAACATTGCTACCTTATTAGAACACATGATAAAATGTATACACCAAATCACAGAGTGGATGGCACACTGCAATGATCTTGACTGCCTGTCTTTCGTTATGTTTTCCTTAGCATCTGTATAAGGATCAATTTGATATTTAAGATTTTTAAGATCTGCCAGGAAATCATTTCTTGTGTGTTGTATGAGTGTGTGTTTCAGTTGAGTTTCTATAAAGATTATAATTTACCAGGTGGTGTCGTCTACAAATATTCACTCTGTGGTTAAAGTTTTTGAAATTTTAATAACTTTCTTCTACTTTCCTGGATTTCTACCAAACTTGGACAGAAGCTTATTTATTATCATAAGATAGTGTCCAGAAGTAAATTTGGTAAAAAATAAATTCCTGTTTTTCCGTATTTTACTTATAAATGGACTTAGTTTTTCTGCCAGTTAACATTACATACAGTCTTCAGTTAAAGTTTTTAAAACATTTATTAGATTCAGAAACAATCCTGGATTTTTACCAAACTTACAAAACAATCAAAAGATAGTATCGAGAGGAAAGTTTTATTGATTTTTTTACTCATTTTGTTGAGCCTGCGATTAACAGCAAAAGTAGGCGAGACACTGGGTTCCGTGGAACCCTTACAATTTTTTTATACGACCGCAAATTTTGAAAAAATTTTCGTCGTATATTGCTATCACGTTGGCGTCTGCGTCGTCGTCGTCGTCGTCGTCGTCGTCGTCCGGCGTCCGAATACTTTTAGTTTTCGCACTCTAACTTTAGTAAAAGTGAATAGAAATCTATGAAATTTTAACACAAGGTTTATGACCATAAAAGGAAGGTTGGTATTGATTTTGGGAGTTTTGGTCCCAACATTTTAGGAATAAGGGGCCAAAAAGGGCCCAAATAAGCATTTTCTTGGTTTTCGCACCATAACTTTAGTTTAAGTTAATAGAAATCTATGAAATTTTGACACAAGGTTTATGACCACAAAAGAAAGATTGGGATTGATTTTGGGAGTTTTGGTTTCAATAGTTTAGGAATAAGGGGCCAATAAAGGGCCCAAATAAGCATTTTTCTTGGTTTTTGCACAATAACCTTAGGTTAAGTAAATGGAAATCTATGAAATTTAAACACAATGTTTATGACCACAAAAGGAAGGTTGGTATTTATTTTGGGAGTTTAGGACCCAACAGATTAGGAATTAGGGGCCAAAAAGGGACCCAAATAAGCATTTTTCTTGGTTTTCGCACTATAATGTTAGTATAAGTAAATACAAATCTATGAAATTTAAACACAAGGCTTATGACCATAAAAGGAAGGTTTGTATTGATTTTGGGAGTTTTGGTCCCAACAGTTTAGGAAAAAGGGGCCCAAAGGGTCCAAAATTAAACTTTGTTTGATTTCATCAAAATTGAATAATTGGGGTTCTTTGATATGCCGAATCTAACTGTATATGTAGATTCTCAACTTTTGGTCCCGTTTTCAAATTGGTCTACATTAAGGTCCAAAGGGTCCAAAATTAAACTTAGTTTGATTTTGACAAAAAATGAATCGGTTGGGTTCTTTGATATGTTGAATCTAAAAATGTACTTAGATTCTTGATTATTGAAGTTTTTTTGGTCCAGTTTTCAAATTGGTCTACATTAAGGTCCAAAGGGTCCAAAATTAAACTTTGTTTGATTTCATCAAAAATTGAATCCTTGGGGTTCTTTGATATGCCAAATCTAACTGTGTATGTAGATTCTTCATTTTTGGTCCTGTTTTCAAATTTCAAATTCTACATTAAAGTCCAAAGGGTCCAAAATTAAACTAAGTTTGATTTTAACAAAAATTGAATTCTTGGGCCTCTTTGATATGCTGAATCTAAACATGTACTTAGATTTTTGATTATGGGCCCAGTTTTCAAGTTGGTCCAAATCAGGATCTAAAATTATTATATTAAGTATTGTGCAATAGCAAGTCTTTTCAATTGCACAGTATTGTGCAATGGCAAGAAATATCTAATTGCACAATATTGTGAAATAGCAAATTTTTTTTTAATTAGAGTTATCTTTCTTTGTCCAGAATAGTAAGCAAGAAATATCCTATTTGTGCAATAGCAAGAATTTTTTTTAATTGGAGTTATCTTTCTTTGTCCAGAATCAACTTAAATCTTTGTTATATACAATATACAATGTATATACACTTTTTACTACCAACTGATAAATTTAAATAATCTTTACCATTCAGTGATAACAAGCAGTTTTTTTACATCTTAATATTTTATGATGTATTTAAATGAGTAGTTATTGTTGCAAACTCCATTAGAAATTTGAATTGATATCAGTTTTGAAAAAGGGAAACGGGGATGTGAAAAAAAAGGGGGGGGGTAAATTTTTCTCATTTCAGATTTCATAAATAAAAAGAAAATTTCTTCAAACATTTTTTTGAGAGGATTAATATTCAACAGCATAGTGATTTGCTCAAAGGCAAAAAAAACCTTTTAAGTTCATTAGACCACATTCATTCTGTGTCAGAAACCTATGCTGTGTCAACTATTTAATTTTAGATTTAAAAAGTTTGAAGAAGAAATCTTTAATTGATTTGTAAAATCTTGGCATTTGTTTTGTGTAAAAAAAAACCATGTAATGTCAAAAATTTGATCACAATCCAAATTCAGAGCTGTATCATGCTTGAATGTTTTGTCCATACTTGCCCCAACTGTTCAGGGTTCGACCTCTGCGGTCGTATAAAGCTGCGCCCTGCGGAGCACCTGGTTTTATTATGATTTGAATATATTAGTACAGTAGTTAAGAACACGGTTCATTTTAGGTCATTTTACATTTTCATTGATATTTTGCTTAAAAAAGTTTTCTGTACAAAACAATTACATAAACTTAATGAAAGGGAATTTTACAATCTTATTTCTAACTGATTTTACCAGCTTAAAATTGATATATACATATTTTACTGTTTGCACTGTCCAGATAATGCAACTCATTAATTTTCTGTAAAATGTTTAGTAGCTATATCTAATTATGGCCTACATTGTTTCAGATATGTGGTGGTGACAAACCTTACTTACATGCAGAGCAGCTAGAACGAGAACATATTAGATGCCTTACTATTGCCATGGATTTGTTTGACGCCACCAGGAAAATGGGTGGCAAGGAATTTAGTTCAATATATAAAGAACAATTACAGAAAGACATTGAAGAGGCCAATGATAATTTCAAGAGTCATAATGAAGGAAAAAATATTTTCAGTTCTGCACGGACACCAGCTGTGTTGTTCTCTGTGATGGCAATTGCATATTTTCTGTCAGGATTTTTTGGAATTATAGGAATAGAATCATTTGCCAGCCTGATGAACTGGGCCCTTGGAATTTTCTTGATTCTGTTGATAACATGGATATATTGTAGATACAGCGGAGATCATGCATCGATAGGACAACATATTGACCAAGTTGCCAATGTTATTTGGGACAAGGTAGATTGTTTTGTTACTACTGTACATTTTTGTTGTAAATTCTCTAAACATGTAACATAACATTAAGGTTAATAATTTAGGCAAAAGAACTGTCACCCTGATTTTGAGACCAAAAAATGTTTAAAATCTACCAAATCAAAATATATATTATTAACTAGTGAGTTTGAAGATATTGAAGTTCTTTCTTTCTGTTTCTTAAAGACTTCTTTATGTCGTTTATGACCCTATTTACAATAAATAACTTATAGGGGTCACAACTACACCATTGATATTTAATATGCTGTTGCACAAGTACCCTTGCATTTTAGCTATGAGAGAATGAGTATGAGGCTCTGCTTATGCTTTATTGACTTTAATTTTTATGCCCCACCTACGATAGTAGAGGGGCATTATGTTTTCTGGTCTGTGCGTCCGTTCGTTCGTCCGTCCGTCCGTCCGTCTGTCCTGCTTCAGGTTAAAGTTTTTGGTCAAGGTAGTTTTTGATGATTTTGATGAAGCTGAAGTCCAATCAACTTGAAACTTAGTACACATGTTCCTTATGATATGATCTTTCTAATTTTAAAGCCAAATTAAACTTTTGACCCCAATTACACGGTCCACTGAACATAGAAAATGAAAGTTCGAGTTTCAGGTTAAAGTTTTTGGTCAAGGTAGTTTTTGATGAAGCTGAAGTCTAATCAACTTGAAACTTAGTACACATGTTCCCTATGTTATGATCTTTCTAATAGTAATGCCTAATTATATTTTTTACCCATTTTCACAGTCCATTGAACATGGAAAATGATAGTGCGAGTGGGGCATCCATGTACTTTGGACACATTCTTGTTAAATTGTATAGCTGTTAAGCATTTTTATTAGACTATTGGTAGTTGGTGTTGCATTATTGTACTCCATGAGATAGAACCTTTTTGTGTAATGTAAATCAATCCTGCATTAACCTCATTTAGATGAAATAGATATAAGATATGGTAAAAGTGCCAAAGAGACAATTCTCAATTCAAGTCATAATTTGTAAAAGTAAACCATTATAGGTCAAAGTACAGTCTTCAAAACACTGAGCCTTGACTCACATCAATAAAAACAAGCTATAAAGGGCCCCAAAAAGGACAAGTGTAAAACCATTCAAACAGGAAAACCAACAGTCTAATCGATTTTAAAAAATGAAGAACGAGAAACACTTATGAACCACATAGACAAACGACAACTACTGAACATCAGGGGCCTGACTTAGGACAGGTGCAAACAAATTCAGCAGGTTTAAATGTTTATTAGGTACCAACCTTTATCCTTACCTAAAACAATTGTGTAACATCACAACATAAAGCATATTTTATGCTATGACTAAAATGTTTGGGAAAAAAATCTTAATACAGTTGAAAATACATATGAATGATCTCAAATTTTTTTTTATTTCAGGCGTTAATGCAAATTTATACCCAAGCAGTACAGCAAGGTATTAAACAGACAGCGAAACAAGCAGTACGACAGAATTCAAGACCTAAAAGTGACTGAAAATTTTTATAAACTTGTTTTATACAATACTTTATACAAATGTAATAGAGATGGTGAATGGTTTTATAACGATACCCGTTGATTAAATTTATAGTACTAATTTTGTCAGAATACTCTCAGGTGTATAATTTTATCTGTTTGATTCAGAGATATTTTCACAAAGTATCATTCTATTCAGCTACCATTATCAGAATTTGTATATGATGGCGAAATCTTTTGAAATGTTGAATGATAAGTTTTGTCAATTAGTGAGGATATTTTCCAATCTTGGAAGTTGTTTTTCAAAGAAAAACTAAACTAAAGAAATTTATCCACATCTTTGTAATAAAAAGTTATTGGGATTGCTTAAAGAACAAAAAAGTTATAATATGTATATATTATGGGTTGAATTTAAAAAGCATTCTGACGCTTCTTCTTTTTTCCTATTATAACCTCACCTAGCTAAATTATTTGTTATATATGTTTAACACAGCCTATTTTTAGGGTTGTAATATGTGATTATTTCAAATTTTATTTTTGTAAATCTACTATTCATTGTCATTTTTGTTTTCTTGAAAGACTTTTGTGTTTTTTAAATTGTAAATATTGATTATTGTAATTTATTTAGTATGAAAAAAATCACTAATTAAAAAATAGTTCTTATGTTCATTTTCATATCATTCTGCTTTTCTATGAAAATGGAAAGAACAAAATGATGAACGAAAACTTGTTCTGAATTATTTGATAACAGTAACTTTATATTGGTTAGTACTTATTCAACAAGACTAGTATCACTAAGTTAGAATGAAATTGAAATTTTTTTATTTTGGTGGCCAAAAAATAAATATGTTGTTGTCCCTTTCACCACCTTGCAAAAGAGTTAGAAGTAGAACAATTAATTTTTCCAAAATGTATCCCTTTGAACTGAGACACCCTGCTTTTGTAAATATGAAATATGAAAACATATTGAAGTTTGATGGGTTTTACACATTGTTTATATTAGATAATAACTGGAAGTTCAGACATATGTTAGAAAGTTTTGAGAACCAAAAATCACAGAGCAGGTACTTCCATTTGGTTTTATGTGAAGACATTTACACATTTCTCGTTATAACAATTAATTTAGCTTCATTGTATATGTTTTTCCAAGCTTCAACTATAATGTTATGTTTTCTTTTTATTAATAACAGATATTTAATTGATGGGGTCTCCAGCAATATCATATAAAGTGCTTATAAACTCTCACCTTAGAGCTTCATGACTTGGTGCTATAATTTGTGTGAATAACCATATATAATTCAGCATTTGTAGATTAATTGTAAGATAATCATTTTTAAACATATAGCATCTTTTTCTCAAACTATGTGCAAAGGTCATCTGTAATTGTGGACAAAATGATTGTATTATCCATCTGTCAGTGGCCATCTGACCTGGACTTTTTTTCTCTGTAACTGATCAATGTTAAGTTTCTGTAGTACCTTTAGTAAAACCAAAGGATCAATTTCACAAAAAATCTTGGAAAAATACTTAAGTCATGACTGTTTCAGTATAACTTGCAATCAATTTTTGTTATATTTTTTTGTGAAACTGTTTTTACTATGAAAAATTCAGACATGATCCGTAAAGCAGGCAAAGATTTTTGTGTGTACTTTCTGGATTAAGAAAAAACACAACATGAAATTATGTTATAGAATTTATGTTTATATCCTAGCTTTTCTATGGGCATTACAATTGAAAAAGAGAAACATGTATTTAGAAGAAAAATAACGATTGGGGCAAACTGATTTTTTGGAACGAGAATATTTTAAATATTTTTGCCAACTTGGGACAGAGTGTTTTTTTTTATCAAGTTGCATGGATGGAAAACATATGTAAGAAACCTACCCCTTTTAATTGGATACTTAAAGGGCAGATAATAATCATGCCTTCTTTACCATCAGTACCCAAGTGGTTTTACTGTGAAAACACCAGTGATATGTTGTGTAAATACATTTGGTGGAAATAAAATCTCACATTACTTTATTTTCTCAGGTAGATATAACAACCACGACTGTTTATTTGCTCACTGTATATATTATATATGAGGTGCATATTATTGTAAATAAGGAGTTTGGATCTTTAAAAACTAATATGTAAAGTGTTGTCTCTAAACAGTGTTCAATGACTGGAAAGTTATGTTTATGGAACAAATCAATGTTATCAGTAAATTTGAATAGAAACATCATATTCATATTTCTGTCCTACAATTCGTGTTCAAAAATTGAGATTTTGAAGACAATTTTTTAGTTTAGAGAAAAAAGTATTTGTTTTAAACTTAAAAGCTACCCTACATGTATTTTCACCTGAAAGTATTTACTATCGGTTGAACATAAAATTTGATGTAATATATTTTAATCATAAAACTCATTTAATGGGATCATCCATAGTTTTTAGATATCATCACATAAAATTTAGAAATATATGTAAACTTAAAAACCTGCTTCCAAGAAGCAGAGTTTTCTGTCCTTCCACACTTTTTGCAATCAAGGTGTTAAAGTTTATTGCAAAATTGTATCTCTTTCAGTGATTTGTTGCAACATTCATAGCATTCCATAGATATGCATGGAATAGCCTTCATTTGTTTCTGTGTTGAGGTTATAGTCCTTAAAGTATTGCACATCACATTAATACAACTGCCAACCTGTATCATAAATTACATAATAAGAGGGGTTGGATATGGCCATATTTCTATTTTCTTCCTATATTCTATCTAATATTCTCTTTTGATATTTAAGCACTTTTATTCTCTTTTCTTTCTTTATATATTTTATCTAATATTCTCTTTTCTTGATATTTTAGCTTTATTCCCTTTTTCTTTTTTCCCCTAACTTGTTAACCACCGTGTAGAACGCCACTTGCGGGGTGTCGGCTATGTTTGACATGGGGTGGCAATTTTGAAGCGACGAAAAAGTAACAAGGTAAGTTCAAGCATCAACATTTCTTATTTCTAGAACTCTCAGTACCATATAATGTATTGCACGGAAGGAACCGCAACATAATCTATTTCCTGAAAGCAGAAGCAGTCGTTTTCAGTGCTCAGTTTTCTCAAACACCTCGCCCTAGTTTTCCGTGTTGCAGATTTTGAGGCTTTAGATGCAAATTTCGGTATAAAAAACTACTTTACACAGCCACCCCCCGTATCATTTATATAGAATTGTATTCCTCTCATTGACCTAAACCTAATACCAGTTTCTTAGTTAACATTTATTGGTTTTAAAACTGTTATTCATCAAAATATAAAGTGTCGCTCGGGGTGTCAGATTTTGCGTCGCAAGAGGTAGAGGCTTGTCATAAAAAAAGAATACATTTTCTTATAAATCGATCTCTATCTGATAATTTTTAATTCAAACACACCTACACAAATATGAACATAAATGTAACAGAAATTCAACCTAGAAAATCACATGTTACATCACATTCTTCAAATTTTATTCAATTCCGGTTCGTTTAGAGATATGTATATAGTCAGAGTAGACCTTCAAAGTAGATATTATATGATAGATGTGTAACAGAAAACGGATAGTTCTAGCTGAGCGATTACGCACGAAATAACTGTCTTGAATCATTTTAATATCTTGTAAACCTGTTCCGTTGTATATTTGTGTACAAGTCGTTGTTTTCTCATTGATAATTATAGTATCATCGTCTTCAGGATTACTTGAAGTTGTGTTGTCATTCGCTGAAAAAGATGCCGGTGAGTGTTTTATTGGAGAGAATGTTCTAATTCTTTTAGGAGTAATGGATTTTTGCGGCGTGCACGAGTGTTTTTTAGATGAACCTGGTAATGAACTATGATGCATTTTGGCTGGTGGAGGCTTCGGGCATATCTTATATTGAGGACTATTTTGTGATGTTTTTGTTTATTGAGCCATAGCCTTGACTTTTTTTACCATGATTGTGACTGAAAAGGAAAAGAAATCATTTACCAGCTTGAAAACTAAATATTTTAAGCCATTGTTTTTTTACTATGAATGAAATCAAAAGCACATGTTTTATAAGACCAAAAACAGGCAAAATGAAAAACCCTTATTTTGTCATGGTAAAGTAGATATGAATGAAATCAAAAGCATATTTATAAGACCAAAAACACAAAATGAAAAATCCTTGTTTTGTCATGGTAAAGTAGATGTGTTTAAAATAAAATGTATCATATGAAGACTAATTTACAAGCTAATATGTATTTTTTATGACAAGCCTCTACCCCTTGCGACGCAAAATCTGACACCCCGAGCGACACTTTATATTTTGATGAATAACAGTTTTAAAACCAATTAATTTTAACTAAGAAACTGGTATTTGGTTTAAGTCAATGAGAGGAATACAATTCTATATAAATGATACGGGGGGTGGCTGTGTAAAGTAGTTTTTTATACCGAAATTTGCATCTAAAGCCTCAAAATCTGCAACACGGAAAACTAGGGCGAGGTGTTTGAGAAAACTGAGCACTGAAAACGACTGCTTCTGCTTTCAGGAAATAGATTATGTTGCGGTTCCTTCCGTGCAATACATTATATGGTACTGCGAGTTCTAGAAATAAGAATTTTTGATGCTTGAACTTACCTTGTTACTTTTTCGTCGCTTCAAAATTGCCACCCCATGTCAAACATAGCCGACACCCCGCATGTGGCGTTCTACACGGTGTTAACTATATCCAGAATCCTATTACATCAAATGCACATTTGGTAAATTTTCATCAATTGTGTTTGAAACTAAATACTGTGAAGTTGAATGTATAAAAAAATGGGGAGCAATAAACCTATAATCCGATAAATGATGTTTAAATCAAGAACAAGTGGAATATATAAAATAAAGTATTGTTGTTTTACTCCAAGTACGGATGGTTATATTGGTAGCAACAAGTACTTGTCTAAAACACTTTGTTGGAAAAAATGGGCACCTAAAATATTTTTTGTAAATTTTACCAATGAATTATATTGCAGTATATTTAATTTAAGAATCCTTGTATTATTTTTTTCTCATTTGATTTTTTCATTGCAACCCATAATATTTGTGTCCTTTGTATAAGCATCTGAAAAGAAAAAAAATATTTGTGAATCGATGTAAAATTAGCTGTTTTCTGCTCTTTGGTCAAGTTTTTGTCTCCGACACATTCCCTGTTTCCATTCATTTATCAACAGTTGGATACTTATACAATTTGAATTAATTGATATTTTACATTTAATTTTCATACATCTAGTTTTTTTTAACTTTCACATTTGAATTGATTTAAAATAAATAAAAAAATAAAGTAGCACAGCAAATTTTTAAAGTTTCAGATTTTGAGGATTATTAGGTTAGATGTTTTCAGCAAGTAATATTGTATGCGTGTAAAGAGATTGTTCAAGAAATTTTGTATTGCTACACTATTTTGTTATTACTGTTTGGGGGAAATATATATTTTGTATGAAAATACTATGGGTGTCATAAATCATAAAAAGGAATATATATGAAAACTTGATAATTAATTTTTCTGGTAATACCCCAAAAAATTATGGAAGTTAAATACTCTGAAATGCAAGTATAAAAAGTATAGGGCAAGTTGTTTGAGGAACTAAATATATTTATTTTTAGGTATATATTTTTTTGCTTTTGCTTAACAACACTTTCTATACATTTGTGGAATTTCATAGTGATCCACTGTTTTTGGTTAAGTGAACTTGTTGAAGGCTCACTGACTGTACAGTGACCTATAGTTGTTAATTTCTGTATCATTTGGTCTCTTGTGGATTGTTGTCTCATTGGCAATCATACCACATCCTCTTTTATTGATTGCCCTGTGTAATATGATCTTTTCAAGTATAAGAGAAAAAACTTCTCTGACTGAATTAATGAGTTATGACATTTTTTTTGTCAACATGTGTATTTTTTTATTGTATATAAATAAAGAATGGTATTTTCTTCAGACCCAAAAGAGAGCCATATAAAATTTTGCTGCAGCAAAAAAAATCAAATATCATAGGTAGATAAACCTCAGTCTGAAGCAAAGATATTTTACTATTTCTGTTGATTTCTGGTAAATGAAAATTAAATTGTTTTGTCAAAATTAAATTAAAAAAAAAATGCTTCTAAGAAATTCCTGACTCTGATTGGTCAATTTATTAATTAAACAAAGTAATGCTTTGCTACAGGTTAAAAATTCAAACTAATCTAAGTAATGAATAAATTGTTTAAAGTTTGTCCCCCGACTTTATTTTTTGGGGAAAAGATGTTAAGTATGGCCAGTAACAAGCTTATGTAAAACATTACTAAACTACCCAAACCTATATGTGGTATAGTATCGTATGAGTGAAGTGGTTTGTGTAGATAATAGATGCCAAGATCCTTGTCAATAAGGTTATGAGGTTAAGACAAGAAACATTTTTAAACGTTTAATATTCATAGATTTATATGTTGTGCAGAAAATAGGTCATTTAATTGTACTTAGAATTTGTAAATGAGGTTAAATTATTGACAGGGTTCTTTATACCTACCCAAATTAATTTGTAATGACCAGTTTTTTTTCATATTTTAATTTTATGTATATTTGCATGTTACATTTGAAAGGAAAATAATAAAAAGTAAATTAAATTTGTCTTTTGCGTTTTGTTACAAGATTTTTTATAGTGTAGGTTTGATGCATACTACAGGAAAGAATAGAAAGGGGGGAATCAAATCAAATAAGTGCTTTGTTGCCCCCACAACTTAAATAATGTGGGAACATATTGTTTTACCCCTATCTGTCCATCCCTCCCATTATGGGTATAAATCAAATCAAATAAGTGCTTGTATTGCCCCCACAACTTAAAGTTGGGAACATATTGTTTTACCCCTATCTGTCCATCCCTTCCATTATGGGTATAAATTTATTCCACATAACTCCTACAGTTTATATGCTAGGAAGTTTTAACTTTGCTGACTGCTAGTACATCTATTGAAGGTGTGCATGTGGTCAGGTTTTTGATTTCAGTAATATTTGCTCTTTTGGGAGATAGTTGAACTTTGTCATTTTTGGAGTAGTAGAGGTGCATATCATACTAGTTATTCCGCATAACTCTTTCTACAATTTACAGCTAGGAATTTTTCACTTTGATGGCTGTTTGTACATATATTTAAGGTGTGCATGTGGTCAGGGTTTTGATTTTTGTCAAGCGTGTGAATTTTGTCCAAGAAGGCTCAACACCTCATGTTTATGCCCCTACCAATTCCTGTGCAGCAAAGTGAAAAACATCCAATTTTGAATTTAACTTACATTTTGTCACAAGGAAACAGTATAGGTTAAACCATTCAATTGCACAGAAACAGCATACTGTAACATTTTATAACTAATCAAGGACCAATTGAATTTACCATTATGTTGTAGGTGTTATACATTTGTTGTACCACCATTGTTTTCCCAGAATAGTCTTTGTGCTTTTCAAAAAATTGTGTAGAATTTATTTTTGTTTCAAAAAAATAAATATTTGGATTCAGCAAAGTTTTATACTGTTCAGGGCTTCAGACAAAATTTCACATAATATTTCATTGCATACAAGAAAATAACCATCACTTGAACCTAACCAATCAAATTTCCTCAAAAGCTTTAGTAACCATGTAACCTCAAGTTTCCAACATATTCTATAGAAACACCAAATAAAAAAATGATGCATGCTTAAAACACACAAGATATAGTTTTATGACTCATTTACTGCAATGAAATGTAGGATTTATTACTTACAACTGTCAAAATCGAGGAAATATTTTTATCTACCATTTTTTGTATGCAACCCCATGTGACATACTATGATTTGGTGATATTCCACCTAAATCTAATGAAAAACCAAATATATAAGTAGAAATGGATTGGCTGAACCGTAACCACACAGAATTAACATACAATCAATCAAGTAACACAACTCTGGTACTGCAAAAGTGAAATAATGGATATTAAAGTTGTCATTTTTACACCAGAAACAATATCTTAAAAATGGAAAAAAATTATCCTAAGTTATTTAAGGAATGACTGTAATATTTTTTCTGTCTATGAAGAAATAACATAAAAAATGTGGTGCACACTTAATAACGTGCATAGCGGGTTATTTAACAGTGCACAACATTTTTTATGTTATTTCTAATAAACTGACAAAATATTACAGTTATTACTTTAATTCTAAATTCAATTTTAAACGGGCATAAATCAAGAAAAAACGTTGATGACGCCATGGTCACATATATGGAAGTGTTTAACGACCTTGACTGGCTTTTCAGCCCTCGCACGGTCGGCTCGGTACCCGAAGGCGATTGGTGAGCGTTTGAATATTTTGTGCCGTGGGTCAGGAACAGGTAGCAAAGGACGCCAAATGGTTTTGGTGAGTTGTTTTTTCTTTTTGACTATTTTGTTGTTTTCTTTACTTCACAACGGCTGCTTTCAGGGCCAGCTTGGCAGCCCGCTAACCTCGATGATGGAGTACTGGTAGATGATCTCGGACGTAGTTCAAAAGATGACAGGAAGCGTTATCAGGACCAAAGCCGTGAGGCAGTGAAATGAAGGTCGTATCACCCAACAGCCTAGGATACAGCCCTCGGACGTTAATCGGCATAACACTCCCCATGATACAATGGTTTTGGAGTGCATGTTAACGCGGGTACGCCAACTACTACGTCTATCTGTACGGCATGGATTGGTTTCTGTCATCTTAAGTAGTAAGTCGTTGATATCTAACTGTAAACCCTCATCGAAGATAGCGGGTAAAGGAGAGCTGGCCCAGCACGTCCGTTCAGCTGTAATGACTGAGACGTGACTGATTGATGTGTTGTGATTGGCCATGGTCACATGACAAACTTGTGTCTATTATATGATAAACAAAACGATGTCAGCCAATCAGAAGACACTTTACATACCAAATTAAATTATTGCAAGAAATAAACAATTTTTCTATTATTCTAGGTTCATAACTTCTAAATGGTAGACAATCTGCAATTTCAAATTTGGGCTAAATCTTATCATAATAAACAACATATCATATTTGAAAAGATTGGTTGAACCTCAGTCAAGTTATTGCATGAAAAAAATTTGGATCTTTCCCCTGTCATAGTATTTTTCCATTGGAATTCCTATTAAAAATTATTAAAAGTTGTTATACAGTCAAATTCAAGAGAAATTAAAAAAAAATCATTAGCACTTAATTGTAAGTGTTAACATTTTAAAATTGAGAATGGAAATGGGGAATATGTCAAAGAGACAACAACCCAACTGAAGAGCAGATAAGAGCTGAAGGCCACCAATGGATCTTCAACGCAACGAGAAAATCCCACAACTGGAGGTGGTCCTCAGTTGGCCCTTAAATAAAAATGTGTACTAGCTCAGTGAAAATGGACGTTATACTAAACTCCAAAACATATAGATGAACTCAAATTAAAAAACATACAAAACTAATTAAGGCCAGAGGCTGCTGACCTGGGGCTGGCGCAAAACTGTGGCGGGGTTGAACATGTTTTGTGAAAACTCAACCCTCCCCCTATACTTCTCGCCAATGTAGATTAAGGAAACACATAGCAATACGTACAGTAAACCTCAGTTTAAAAGAAGTCCCAGTCCGATGTCAGAAAAGGTAACAAAAGAAACTAAGCAAAATAACCATGATACATAAATTAACAAAGGTCTACTAGCAGATACTAACATGCCAGCTCCAGACCTCAATTTAACTGATTGAAAAAATATGTCTTCATCATATGAATATCAAGTACAATCTTTCCCATTAGGGGTTTAGTATTATACCATCATAAAATATATGAGAAGAACATAACCCGCCTCATGCCAACAACTGGTTTTAGTTGCACACATCTAGGTTAGTAAAACAGCTTCTTCAGAGCCTGTTGTTAATAGCATATTAAGTAAGATACCCAATTTCCATTAATTTCCATCATATTCATATAACCTTTGAATTTAAAAAGAAAGATGCTAATAATTATACATATTTTAATGCCATAATTCTATAAAGCCATTCCATCCACAACAGGCCAATGTAGACGGTAATAATGGATGAAAAGCTACATTAAGAGTTACATCTAATTGAGTATTTAAAGTCTGGATTAAATGTCCACTTTTATAATTGTAACAGTATAGTTTCCCCTTGGAATCTCCACTAACAATATATCGTCCATCTGGTGATATATCAAATCCCACTTTGTATCCTCCAAGCTGTAAAACAAAAACAAACATTTCATCATATTAAATGAACCATAAAGTTTCATGCTTAAAAGTATGACATAATTTAAGATTTTCATCAAACAAATGGCAGTTGTTATCTAATAGTTCGTTTCTATGTATGTTGCATTGTCGTTTGTTTTTTGTTGCACTTCAGTGTTCTGTTGTTTTGTTGTTTTTCTCTTATAGTTAATGTGTTTCCCTTGGTTTAAGTTTGTAACCCAGATTTGTTTTCTCGCAATCCATTTATGACTTTTGAACAGCAGTATACTACTGTTGCCTTTGTTTAGTACATTTCAAGGTATATATATCTCCTTAGAAGATATCAGCCATACTCTTGGAACAAATAACAGATGATACAGGAAGATATATTTGGGTAAGTTACAGATTTTAAGAAGAAATCATGGTGGGCAATGATCTCAGGCCATGCATGTGGCCAGTATAATCTATAAACAAAAACAAGGAGACAGATTAACATAAGCACTTGTTGCTTGTTTCTAAATCCTATTTGTGACTGTGAATTTATTTTGTTATTAGTATAATTCATAATATTGTTTCACTAAACATGAATGAGAGAATTTAGATTTGATGAAATCATGATGTTATAATGACAACTTCAAAAAATTTGTATGGCATAAGAATTTTGGCAACGTTTTTATGACAAAAATTAAATACTTAACTGAAATGTACATGCTACATGCATATTGAGCCTTCTTTGAACTATCTCATAGTAAACTAATATTTGGTATTTTTGAGCAGAAAAATACCTCAAGTATTTGCATTTTGCATTTGTGAATTTCATAAAATACATTAGAAATTATTTGACATATGTGTAACTTTCTATACTTGCAAATCCTTCTCTCATTTGAGAACACAGATAATAAATAATAAAAAATAAATAAAGATATCCACATATTTCTGACATCTTGTGATATTTAAAATGATGAATTTATAAACTTTCACCATCTGCTGACAAAAGAAATTTCCAAATGAATACCAAGCATAATGAAAAAAAACATTGTCATGTCTGGGCTTTTAAAGCAATTTATGTGGTACATGTATTTGCTCATTATTGAAGGTCATATGACTTTATTTTACCATTATGGCAATATATGAATGATTTGCAAGTATGAAATTAATTATAATAATGTGAATACTTTGTGTCCTTCATATCTTAGACTTTTACACATCTTGTAAGGTTTAGAAGCAGAGAATAATGCTATATAATTTCCATGTGACTGAGCTAGAAAGTTGGATTCTGTTGGATGCAACTTTAGACATGTACAACTGTATCTTTCCTACAACAACAAAAAAAAATAAGTTAAAAGCTTTATGCAATTATATCCATATATCAACCTATACACATATAGAGGAGCAGATACTCTGGATATGTATATTACTAGTACATAATAATTACAAAGAAATATGTATTGATGCTGTTGAAATATATATCTATTTAAAACATTACAGAATAATTTTTTCAAAAGTCTACTAAGAGCTATTTTAGGTGGGTTGAGTGTCAAAAATTAAAGGGGGCAAATTAAAAAGCAACATTAAATTACAATCTAGGCAATAATGTTGACTCCAGTACTTCTATCTATTGGCCACCATATTTGGCAATGTGTAGACATTTTAAAAAAAATCTTATTTGAGTTCATTAGAACAAATGAAACCAAAGAAGTAGGTTTCAATAAGGCCCTAAAATGGTCCCTACTATTTGATTTTATTTTTTTTCACTGGTATTTTATTTTGAACTTTATTTTTTTCATGAGAGCAATCAATATTCTAACCTGATATATCTGGTTTGATTTGACCACAGCATTATCAAAATCCCAAGCCATGATATTTCTGTCAGATGAATCACGACTAACAAGATCCCCTGTAGAAAAAAACTCACTACCATCTTTACTGAAGATTATATCTTGTATCTGAAATTTAAAAAAAACCCACACACAATAAAAGCACTCGTCAAAGATTGCAATAGGGTATAAGCAGGGCTGCCAAGTTATGCAATTATTATTAGAGTGAGACTCACACATTTTGATGCTTATTTTGCAGCATTTGCCTTTGAACTGTTGGTTTTTTTTCTCTTTGATCTTCACAATTATGGCAAAATATCACACATTTTTTCATGAAAACTTAGGAGTTCTAGTATATACTTTTCTCCGGTATATTTTTGAAATGTTATCTTTGTAAATGCTCATGCTGTTCTTTTAAAGTTAAAGTCATTCTCCATGTTTTAGTTATGATCTTGATGTAAATCTCAAGTTCTTGGGCAATTGTTGGTAACCAAAAAATAATTGACAAGATTGACAAGATTAACAACAACAATAAAAGTGCTCTTTTGATAAATGATCTAAATTCCAAGCAGATCTTTAGAATTTTGTTGCAGGTACATCTACCAAAATTACTTTTTATACAATGTACATGGACATTGTATCAGTAATTTTGACAAGTCTTTTAGAAAAATATGAAAAATGTAACGAAACTGTTTGAATAACTTAATCACATACAATTAAATAATATAAATTAAAAGATATCCTTTACATTTCATGTTTAGATATATATAAATTTATCATACATTTGTTCCAGTTTAAGTGTATATGAATAAACCTCCATAAGATACACATCAAACCCAAATACATGTAGACTACATAGAAGAAGAAAATAAATTTATAACTGCAAAAATAATTTAAAAAAAAAATGTATTTGTATAAAAATAAGGAGATGTGGTATGATTACCAATGTCGAGACAACTCTTAATCAGAGACCAAATGACATAGAAATTGATAACTATAGGTTTGACACTGTATTGCCTTCAACAATAAGCAAAACAAATACCATATAGTCGGCTAAAAAAGGCCCTGAAATAACACATTCAAACAATAAAACTAATATACTGATCTATGTACAAAACATTGAATGAAAAACAAATATGATATACAGCCACAAATGACAACCATTAAATTACAGGCATATACAGAAGTCGGCTGGGTAAAATTAGTTTGTTGGTGTCAAACTCTCCCCCTAACCTTAGACAATGGTGTAATAGTTCTATAATACATTTGTACCTGTCCTATTTTGTCTTTGTAGCAATATCTGTGGATTGGTTCTTCACCTTGCCTGGTATCCCATGCTGTTATTTCATCAAGTGAACCAGTCAGGAAAATATTGTCATTGACTGGATGAAACTTTCCACATGTTACAAAATTTCTATGCTTACATTTCATAGTAGATACACCTGTCAAAGAACAATGCAATAAATATGAATGTCAAGTGATGTGCAAGTGTAAATATGGCATATGAGATATGGTGAAAGAACTTATTCTCGCTTTTATTGTATAGATATATTAAGAAGATGTGGTATGAGTGCCAATGAGACAACTCTCCGTCAAAATCACAATTTGTAAAAGTAAATCATTATAGGTCAAAGTACATGTAAATATTAAAATAAAGAGATGGGGTATGATTGCCAATGTGACAACTATCCACCAAAGTTCAAATGAAGCGGAAGTAAGCAATTATAAGCAACCATACAGACTTCAACAGTGAGAAAAACATACCTGTTTCAATATCTGTTACAACAGCTGACTTGTCATAACTGCAGGTAAAGATATGTGTTCCAGAAGTATTCCAATCACCATCTTGAACACCTTTACTGTGTAAGTGTAGTAAGCGAACACAAGGTTCCTGCCTGTTCCAAACATTCCATATTTTTACTGTGGTATCCATAGAAACAGACAACAATAAATGGCTAAATTTTTTTACATTCCATTTTAAAGTGCTAACAGAACCAGAATGAGCTTTCCAAGATTTTTCACATTCCCTTGGAATTTTACAACTAATGTTTTGTCTTTGTAACCATGGTTTTATTTTTCCATGAATATCAAATAATTTTATAGTTGGTTTGTCAGAGTTCCCACAATCCATGTTACAATTTTTATCATCGTCATTTGATTTTTGTACTACTCCATTCGCTTCATTGAAATTTTTAACCTTATTTCTTGCATAAGATGCATTTGAATTTTCAGAGTTGTTCCAATCAATTTTGTTTGAATCAGTTTTAATTAACTTTTTACTTTCCTGTCTTTTACTGTTATCACCTGAGGACATCTGATCATAATTATAACTAAAATCCTTATCCCTAGAACATGCTTTTTCTACAGACATATCAAAATCATTTGACTGTTTGATTTCTGTAGGTAATGGATCCCAGAAACGACCGTCTGGAACAGTTATAGTTTCACCACTACTCACAGTAATTTCTATATTCTCCTTCTTTCTGATCTTAGATTTTGTTTCAGGTCCCTGGTCACTTTCTGATTCTTGTAAGTTAAAGAAATCATGTTTGAGTTTTTGCACATGTATCCTGGACGAATCTTTTATAATGGTAGGGGCATCATCTTTTATTCTTATCCCACAATTTTTAGTTTGGAAACTATCATTGTAATCATCAGAGGAACTATCGTCAATGTCATCATCGTAAGTTTTTAATGCTTCCATCTACAAAATGTATAATGATACAGTCTGAAATTAGAAAAAAAATAAAATGGAATATTTTCAGTACTTCTTAAAAACATTTACATGTATATAGTATAAATAAATAAAATATTAACAAGATGATCCCAATGAAGTGGAAGAATGAATATCTAAATTGAAATAATCTCTGGGTTATTTAATTTGTTTATTTAATTCAATATTGATTTATAACTTCCACTTTGCAACTGTCAAAATTTACCTTAGATACTAAGCTTTAGCCAGAGACATATAATACATGTCTTTGCTTTTGCTGTAACCTTCATGTGTTTTTTGTGTAGATCTTAATTGCTTGCTTATATATGTATGCAGTGACGGATCCAGAACTTTTCATAAAGGGGGGGGGGGGGGGGGGGGGGCTGCTGACTGATATAAGGGGGACTGCTCCAGTCATGCTTCAGTGATTCCCTATATAATCAACAAAATTTTTCCCACTAAAGGGGGGCCTGGGCCCCCCTGGATCTGCCTATGGTACATATATACATTTTTTTGGCTACAATTTATTGATTGCATGGTGTTTATATAGTTGATATATTGCATGTATAATCCAATATAATATTTTAAAGTTACTAAAAAAATCAATTAATTCAGTTCAGCTAAAATGCTACAATTGCTTGGTGTTAATTAAAAACTATCTTCCTCTTTCATAACAAATTGTTTAAATGCAAGAAGTAATCTATTGCAATAGATTTTCATTATACCTTTAATTTTTTATTCACATATATATAATTGTTTGTATTTTACTACCATGTATTGTAAATTGTTTATCCATTCGCTCATTACCATTTATTGTAAATGTGTTTGTGCCAATAACATATTGTCTATTGTCTATTAAACTGGTATAAATAAGTTTAGGGACCCCCAATAAAAAAATATAAGGGACATGTCCCTATACAATAACATAAATATTTGCCCTTTATATGTTCATACTGTGGTTTTAAATCTTGTTTTTTTTTATTATCACTTAAAGTTCAACCGTCTCAAAAGGGGTAGTCATTTAAATGAATTTATTTAGAGGGTTATCCCTCACTTTAGTGGCTGTTTTAACCTTTCTGAGACTACAGTACAAGACATATTAGTATTTATTAATCTTAAGAAATGAAACACTACCTCATGAGATGCTTATTTCAGAGTTCAAAGTTTATTGTCTTATTCTAATTTGGTAAAATTCAACTTGATGCAATAAATTGAAATTTGTAAGTTGTGTATTCATTGTTGATGATGCAATCATAACCCGGAAGTAATGTTGAACTAATCAGAATTTTGCTCACATGCAGTTTGTGACTGTAAACCAATGAAAATCGTCGTTACACCGGTATGACGGACTACACGTGGAACTAATGTAAACACAAATCTGTGGGAATTTTACTTGTGAAAATGACTGAAGAAACAAATGATATAGAGAAAAAAGTAGAAAATATGACAACCAAAAATTTGGAAGAGGATGTTGTCAATCCATGGGAAGTGGCGAGTTCTTCAGACAAAGGAGTAGATTATGAAAAACTGATCAGTAGGTCAACTGTGCACATCTGTTAACTTTATAATTTGTTAAAAGTAGTGTTCATGGTCATGATGGTGTTAGACATGTTCGAAGTTAATTACTGTCCATACATTTCTGGCAGTGTTTGTGGGTTATTCATCCAACTGACATCATGGTCCAAGAAGATATTAAGAATTTAGTTCTTTTTAATTGAAAATACATAGTTTAAAATCAAACTAATTATTTCTAGGAAAGAAAAAAAAAGTCGATTTTTTTGTGGCAAATAATTTTTTGACCTGAGTGGGGGAGGGGAAACAAAAATATTTTTAATTTTGGCCTTGAATATAAATCTGGAAAGGTGGAGAAAACAAGAACTAATCTGAGGTATATTTGAAGATTTTGAAGGGAAAACGGTAGTATTTAATTTTCCCAGCATTAGCTATATAGCATTGTATAGGTTGGCCTTTTGTGTACCCAAGACAGGGCGTAGGAAGTCAACTTAAGAGCGCTGTGATTGGATGCAAGGATACAATATATTTTTATTTATCTATGAATAACTGCAGTGTGTATATTTACAATATAAATTTTGAAACCTATTGAAATATTTTCTAGAGAATTATTCGAAAAGACTTGCAAAATTTCATAAATTTTGGTGAAAATGACGGTGGGCATGGATAACATAAACAAGCTCCGTTGGAAGTTGGTCATGATACTATTTGGCTTTAATTTTTAAAACACAATAATAAAGTACTAACACAACATATAACTGTTTTATCCAGGTTTTTATCTTAAAAAGTGGTAAATTTAGAAAATGTTAATATTGTCGCCTATGGCAGAATAAATAGTACCGTTTTCCCTGAAAAGAAATATAAATGGAGTTATTTCCCTTAAAATTCCTCTGGGTTTTTTAAAACATGTTTAGATAAATGTTATTCCACAATCAAAAAGATTTACACACTTTTTTTCCATACAATCTGGAAATATATCTTCAAAATAAAATTAAAAGAAAGCTTTATGAGAGAAAAATGTCAATAAAAAGTGATGATTTGGACATGTTAGATGACCATTCTTTCAAATGTCTTTAGAGATTTTAGAAAGTTAATATTATAAATGCCTCATTTATGGAGTACATTTAAAAGGTAAAATGAATAATTTAAATTTATTGGAAAAAATTAAGAACAGTTTTAGGTAAAGCAATACATATATGTACATATGTGAGGTTAAAATAGAATTGGGATGAGAATTGTTCTGTTGTATACATTGCACTGTATTACAAATTCTCATATACCAGTGGAAAATCTAACGACAAAATATAACTTCCCTTGTAAACACTGTTTGTTCTGTTTTAGTGTGGATGCTTTTGATTACTAATTCACTAGAAGATGTTCTGGTAAATAGTCACACAAAAAATGGATTGAAAAAAAATTCCTTTATAATATTATCAATACCCCTAAATTATCCCTTTCATTCCCAACCATGCCTCGAGGCATTGTAGAATTAATTTGGCAATAAATGGACTGCATGAACCATAAAACATTATGTAAATGCATGTTGGGTAAAAAAATAACTATTTGAAATACTGAAACAGGTGCGAAAAAAAATCCTTTCTCAAACTTTGATCAGATTCCAATTTAAAACAAATGTCAATGTTTTCAATCTACAACATGGTTTCCTTGTGCCCAAAAGTCACATTGAGGATTCTTGGAACTCGTTTGCATATTGTTACGATTTTATATTTTCACAAATGATAACTGATAACATGTACGATGTATGTGTTATTAAAGGGAAACTTCGCAAAAAAATCAAAAATTGATATTATGTTCATTAGGCATAAAAATGCTCAAATTCATAGATATTATAGTTTTATTCCGCTAGATAAGCGATCACCATCGATTTTAAATTTAGAGAATCATTTCCATCCGTTCAGCCATTTTGTCTTCGTTCCCGGTTAATAAAATCGATATGTCTATAAACCCAAAAGGAACAAAACTACAGTAACCGATGTAGTCGTAATTGCATGTCGATATCTTGGCAATCGTACGGTTGTTTTATCCGCCTTACTAACTTCAAGTTGATACGGAAAATATTCTTATTTTTTTTAAATTACCACGGTCTTTTGTTTTTAAACTGTTGATATTGGAATTAGGTAAAAAGTCAAAGTTGAAATCATAAATAAGTGATCCGTGAAAATTGTTTTCGAAAATCTAATTTGTTCATAATTCTTTAAAGTAATAAACTTTTTTCAAATAACTTTTAATCTTCCCTCATCTGATCACCAGCATGGCTACAGGTATTACTTTCAAAGGTATTGGGAGGGGTGTGAGGTGACACGTCCAGGTATTCAAGCGATTTCCTGTCGGGCTTGCAAGTTCATGCATCGTTTCACTTCTGCATGTATTGATCAGTGTACACGGCTGATAACTTATAACTTTCCATTTTGAACTATCAGATGTATAATATACAACTCTGTCTTACTTGTCATTACTAAACTCATACGCTTGTTTATAAATAACATTTCTGGTGTAAAGAATATTATTCATAAAAATATAAATAATACCCAAAAAATAAGATTTGATGGAATTAAAATCTATTTAAATATTTTTTCCAAGGGTGAATTTGGGAAAATGTAATATATACTCATTGTCAATGGTGAAGGACAGATTGGAACATACCAGAAATATTGATTTATAAAATGTACGCACTTGCCGATGATTCGTTTATACGACTGGGTTGAAAGTTATGGAACTAAAGCGCAATTTAAAATATATACATGTATACATTAAACATAAGAAAAACATATATTTTGAATAAATTGGGGTAAAAGTTTTGTAAATAGACTAGTCCACGTATGCCAACAGTAGGTAATCATCGAATGTCGATAGACTATTGTATACCAGAAGAAGAAGAGAACCAATTTGATTTAAATACAGGTCGATGTATAACTTTTGCTTTGGTTCATTGAAGTTGTCACGGGAAATAGTAAAATCACAGATTTATATTTCAATAAGATTGTTCTCGAACAAAGGAAGGAATTCGTCATCACAATTGTAATATATGCCACTGGACGAACACTAATTATCCCCAAGGGATGTGAATATTTTGCTGGCAAACTTTTGAGTATCAAAGTTTCAAATTAATTTCGGGATTTATTTTCTCTCTTGGTATTCAATAACAGAAAAAAGAATAAATTACTTGTCCGCTAAATAGGGGTATTCTTGTCAGATAAAAGACTTTTAGTTACATTTAAAAAAAATATGGAAATATGACATTAAATTGGTTCTGTCGTTTTTTTAAACATCGTTAAAAAGATGTGTGTCTAAGGTGAACGCCACAAGACAAGAACCCTGTAATACTAGTACGAGAGTATAGCATTTAAACCTTGCTTCTCAATAATATGGTTGTATCGGAAATCTTTTCATACAAATTGACAACTCATGGTCCGATATGCATGTACTATTTGCCACATAACGCCCATAGATCTTTCTACCATCATCATCTTATTCTTTGATATTGCTGTAAACATCGATGGTTCACACCCAAACAAAATGGGAGTAATGGACCCTCAGAGCTTCTCCGTGTTATACACTTGTGGAACTTAATTCATAGTCGAAATTTCTGTATTGAAATGAATCTACATCTCACAAACAGGATTTTCAAATAATGATTTTGAGTAATCACCTTACAAACCAATATAAAAGTATGGCAAGATATAACCATGAAGGAATTTAGTTTTTGTCAGTCGCAAGAACTCATCACAATCATAAACGTATACGTATATATGCATGCAGTTTCAAATATCAAGAACAAGCGGTCGATGTCGATAGTCCGTTTTCTAACTGTTCAGAGTTAGACATGTCACTAGTTCATTCTTGGAAGCCTTCATATTCCCTGTCCAACGATGGGAACTCTTTCTGTTTGTATTGACTATAAATGCTTGTATGGTAATTCTGTCGTTTATCTGTACAAGTGGTTGCATTTCCTCTCCTTTCCCAACAAACAAACGAACGAAACGCTACTATTTTGCTTTCTCTGGAGCTCATCCTCAGTGGCGCTTATACGTCAGGAAACTTACATGTATATATACTGCAGCTGTGCTATTTGAGCAGTCAAATTGCATTGACTGTATATTTATTTGTGATATACAGTCACTGACCGTATATCACCTTGTTTATGACGTTGACAATGCGTTTCCGTAGAGTTTTATTTATGACGTCAATAAAACATACAGGTTCGCGGCAATTTTACGTTGTCCGCTCACAATAAAAGAATGACGTTTTTTACCCTAAATACTTCATTTTGAAAAGTTATAAGAGTTGCAGTATATAAAGAATAACCATACATTGTCTCAAAATATCAATCTGTTATTTGTACTCGGCTCGAAACAGGTAGAAATGCTCGGCACAGCCTCGCTTTCTACCTGTTTCTAAGCCTTGTACAAATAACATTGATATTTCGAGACAATGTATGGTTATTCTATATGTATACTAATAATGATTGTTGCAAGAACAACGATGTATGGACAAACTATTCTAAATTCGTCAATATCAGTTATGCATGACTAAGATATAAGTTTTATTACAACTACTGTATTACTTATTTGGATTAATGACGGCTATCATGTTCAACATTGCACAAAATATTATCATAGAATTTTTAAAAAAAAATTGTCAAAAAAAATAATGCCTTAGCTTAGATAATTGGTATTCTTTTCATAAAAAGTTCGTGTAAATGATTGTCAAATGAATTTAATTATGCAAGAATAAAATGTTAAAAAGAAACTAAAACAAAAAAATCATGCATTTTGTATGTTGTATTTTTTTTTCAATTAAAAACTTTAAAATTGCTATAGTTTTATAAGAATTTAAACACAGCCAGATTTGAATACAAGTTAAAAAATTCCGGTAAAGTCAATGATATCAAACAGATTGGCAATGGTATAACAAATTGGGTAATATTGCATTTAGTTTTTATTAAAGATTAAAACTATCATTTTTTACTTCATTTACGCCAATTACCGCCAAGAAAGTAATCAAAAATTGTTTCCTTTTATTTTTATACACTTTCGGAATTACGAATCTGAAATTTTATTTTCAATTAATTTACACAATTTAATTATTGTATCTTTATTCTCATCGTGTATTAAACTCTTAGTGTATTAAAATCGTGACAGCATATTCTTTCTAACCCTTTCTGTTTATCCTTTCCAAATAACAACATTTATACCTGTGTACGCTTGAACTCACACCTGCGGCTAAATAGCTACAAGGTAAACAAATTGACCTCAAGCCGAGAAATTTACAGTGACCTTTACAAAATAATATACACACTCTGCTCACACTTTAGTTGCATTGAAATGATTATCAAAACAATAACGGTAAATAGAACTGAAATAATTTCAGTTCAATATCAGTAAAAATGTTCAATAAATATTTTATGAAAAAATTCTCAACAATAATTAATGAGATTTATTCGAAAACATTTACTAGAGATAATTTAATAGGAGTTTAATTCATCAAAACAAAACGGTATATGCATATTCATTTTCGTTCATTCTTGTATTGTGGTTAATGACTACGACCATTCGTCAGCTGTGCGCTTTTAATTACGTATATTGTCGATAAGCTATAAGAGTTAAACAGATTTTATTTTTTCCCAGAATTCAATAAATCGGGCTAATACGTCACGACCCACTCGAGAATTCAACCAAAAAAGTTTCAAATACTTGATTTTCTCCGTTATTAGAAGGAATATAAATTTAAAACTTTGCAAATGTGTTTTTTATGTTAAGATGAACATAATTAGATGATAAGTAAAAAATCGCGGAATTTCCCTTTAATTAAAGCAGACAATCCAAGTATGTCTTACATAGATCTTGATATTTTCTTCAAATTTTCTAATAAATAAATACTCAACAACTCTTTTCTTATTTACTTCATTGAGCATTGGAATGTGTATTCACATTTCATTTTATTTACAACTCTGACCTTATATTTCCAATTAAAACTTGGGGATCCCTTCTTAATACTTCCCCAGCAAGACAAGTCACATGTTCTTCCAGTTACATGTAGTATGGAGGGACTGCTGGAACAACAAGGTAGTAATGGAATGAGAAAGAAACACCATTTGGTCAATTTTCACCCTAAGGTCATATTAAATATACTTAAAATGATGATTTTTCAGCTTTGAGTTGGAACCTACCTGAAAATTTATTATTTGCTGTTGTGAAATATCCTTTAATTTGAATTGATTGCTTAATGTATACAATATTTAATTTTCAGAGAGATTTGGGAGTTCAAAGGTTGACGAGGAACTAATTAAAAGAATAGAAACTGTTACTGGAAAACCAGCTCATCATTTTCTAAAAAGAGGAGTGTTTTTCTCTCAAAGGTAGGACATTATTATATATATCACCCAAAATCAAGAAACATTTTTTTAACATGTTTAAGGGGGTTCGCGGGTCTAAATCATTTATATAGGATTTCTCTATATTTTTCTATAAATGAACTTTATCTTATAGTTAATAGAAAAATAAAATAAAATAGTGGGGTCACCGTTCATTTGCGCTCACAATCTGCCTTCGAAAGAAGCATACATTTTTGTAAAGGTGTTTTTTTTCTGTTGAAGTAATAGGAGAAATAAAGGTAATAGGAGAAATAAAAAAAGAAATTTATTACAGAAATCGTTCAAATTTAACAATAATTTAGTTTAAGTACAGCTTATATGGAAATTATATTAAAAAAGATGGGTCACCGATGAGTTGAAAAAGATATTTCAATTTTAAAGCCAAAAAATGGCATTTTTCCACCAAAGGGAGATAATTTGGAACTTTTTTAATGATGTATACATTTAAAAAGTCATCCGGGGCCAACACGCATTGATTGTGTTGAATGAATTTTGTACCATATGATAAAGTAACAACTACAAAAGGAAATAAATAAAATTTGTAATGAAAAACAAATGTTTGATTTTTTTCTGAAATTTGTATACCTTGAGCCTCCTTAACAGGGGCTTTTCTATATATTATTTGACATAACATCATTACACCATCCAAATTGTCCAATTGACAGTTGGTCTGACTTTGTATAGAATGGTAAAAAAAACAAATATTATATTTTAATATTAGTTGTTTTGTCATAAATTCCACTAAATTATATGTTTGTATTTAAACTGTACTTACAGATTTCAAAGTTGATTATGTATGTCAGTTTCATAAAAACTTGAGCAGTGAAAATTAATCTTTACACATACCATTCAATGCAGACAACACAAAAAAAGACTGATGCATATATGACAACTATTTCAGTGAACAGTTCAAATGTAGGAATATTTGTTATTGTCTTCACATTTTCAATATCGGTACATAACATCAGCAACAACTCTTTTCTATAGACTACTGGAAATATATAATTCTGCTGATTATTTATGGAAAAATGATACTAAAACAATTATATATTTCAGAGATATGCACCAGATATTAAATTTGGCTGAACAGAAGAAACCATTTTTCCTGTATACAGGTCGTGGACCATCATCTGAAGCAATGCATCTTGGACATTTAATACCATTTATCTTTACAAAGTAAGAAATCAAGAAGAACAATTTTGTAATTAAAACATTTGTGTGATTGTAAATGTACAATATTATCATAATTACACTGTCAATGTGTCAGCTTATATGTAAGAAAGAAGGATAAATGTTTTTCAGGATGCTATCATGTTAATTTTCATATCAATATACCCAGCTTGGCATCTAACCAACATGCTTAGTACAGATTATATTATTTTGCTATCTGATCCAAACGGTCTTTGCTTTTACACAGAAATGCGGTTTGTTGGATGAGGAAGGTTGATTGCTGTAGCATAATGAAAATGTTTAAATATTCCTCTACAAATTTACTGATTTTTAAAATTCATTTTAGATGGCTTCAGGAAGCATTTGATGTTCCATTAGTTATTCAGCTGACAGATGATGAAAAGTTTTTATGGAAGGATCTGACTTTAGAAGAAGCTAGCAGACTTTCCTTTGAAAATGCCAAGGATATAATTGCCTTAGGTTTTGATGTTGAGAAAACCTTTAATTTAGTGATTTAGAATATATAGCGTAAGTATGTGTAGAATAAGGATGGTTAAATTATAACTTAAATATAAGGAGGTTACTGCTTTATTAGAGTAGTTTATCAATATATTATAAGAATAAGGAGATGTGGTATGATTTTCAATGAGACAACTATCCACCGTTGATGCTAGCGCAGTGTTCTCCCAGAAATTTTGGATAGCATCACATTTTGCGTAAAAAAAAATAACTGTATTTTTTTTAATGTCGTTTGTCGCGTCGCGTTGATACTCTATTTCCTTTATATGTTTTAGTTTAGATTGTTCAATTCATAACTGAGAATACAATTAAACTATAACCACAAAAACAGTTGTTTCAGTTTATGTTTTCTTTATTCATTTATAGCTACAGAATTATTTTTTTCCCTTTGTGCCAAATAAAAATGAATATGTGGTTTCAGTTACCCAACAATAAGTCAAATGAATGAATGGTTCATTATAGATCAACCTGTTTATATACAAAACTAAAAATCTAGTACACAAAATTAACTATTTTTTATATTATATCAAGTAAAGATAAAGTAGCAAAAGTAGCAAAAAAAAATCAATTTAAAAACTTTTTTTTATCATGTTTATGAAATTCATTGTTTCATGGCACTCAATGAATTAGTCCCAGTTGTTTCTTATCTTTACATCAAAATGATATGTATTTTTAACAAAGTTATCTAACAAATAGTCTGTTAATGCGTAGTTTTCTCTCTTGGTATATTTTTTTCTGTCTACTGTCACTCTGTTGTCATTATCGTGAAAATGCGGATTTTTGTCATATTTGGTCCGGTTACGATCTGCAGTTTACACAAAATGTGCAATGGCGGCCGTAGTAAAAATTACGAAAATGAGACTGAGAATAAACATTGTTTGACAAAAGATTGTGCATGAATAAGACGCTTTTAATGCATTAAACATAAACTTAAGCCAATTATGATAACTTTTTAAAGAAGTATTAAACTTAGTTTAGCTCTAAACCAAAATTCTCGCTCTCGTATTACCGGAAGAGAAAGAAAGTAATTTTTGGAGAGATGCACAAATAAACGACCTTTTAAAAAAAAAAATCGTTTCAATCTTTGAAATTTCGTAATACAAAATGTAGATTTCGAATTGTTTTGTGTTTGCATTTTTCCATGTCGAAATTGGTGATTGCAGACACGTGGTTTTAGTCATGTCACAATTGTCAGCTTGGGATATTCGCGTCCAAACAGTTATCACCCTGAGGGCAATTAACACCTAGCTATTTAATCTCTTAATTGCCTTTAGTGTCCTACTTAAAGGGATTACAATTAAAGGTGATATAATTTTTATGATCATAATCGATAATAGATGAAAGTTCAAAATTGAGGACAAGTAAAATAGCATCTTCAAAATAATTATAGTGTCGCGGGAATAATTATAGCGTCGCGGGAATTATTATAGCATCACGGTAAAAAAATATAGCGTCGCGGTACCGCGACGCTAAAACGGCCTGGGGAGAACACTAAGCAATTATAGGCAAAATAGTAACACTGTTTGTGAAACATTACACTGTTATTCTCACTGACATCCAAATCATTACATCTCCATTATTACAAAGTTAACTACCGAAAGCTGAAAGGTTCCATTTTCTAAGTGGCAGTTTGCTCTTGTGCGATGTTATCTGCGTCAGGTGTCATGGTTACATTATATTTTGTTGTGTAGCCAGACAGAGAGGCAGCAGCAACACATAGGGATCACTTCTGTCTTCTTGAACTGTTTGTTTAATCTGTGCCTTACTTTGTTAATCCCAAAGTCAATGTAAATGGCTGTACAGAATTGATTTAAGCATATACAGATTCTTCTAAAGGACTTATAGTTGTTGTACACCTGCTATTCTTTTTAAAAATAGCTTTAAAGAATAATTTGTTTTGGGAAAGTTTTATTTCAGATTTATATTTTAATTTTCTTTTTTTCAGACAAAGTCCTGCTTTTTATAAAAACATGTTAAGAACACAGAAACTAGTGACATATAATCAAGTGAAGGGAATTTTTGGTTTTGATGACAGCACATGTATAGGAAAGATCAGTTTTCCTTCCATACAAGCAGCACCTAGTTTCAGTTCATCATTTCCACAGATATTCAACAACAAAACTAATATTCCATGTCTCATTCCTTGTGCAATAGATCAGGTAAAAAAGTATTTGTAATATACTATAGATAAACATATATAAAGACACTTCTTTATTTTGGTTACGTGTTATCTCCCTTGTTTAAACATGAGTTCCTTAAGTAGGTATCCAAGTTTTGTTTGCTTTGTATGGGAAATCACTTTTTTTTCCGAACAGCGGTATACTACTGTTGTCATTGGTTTTTTTTATAAAAATTGGCAAACATTTTATTAATGTTATTTATTGAAAACTTAGAGGGTTGAATAAAATACAGGTAAAAAAATTGCTCAACAAACTGGATACAAACATGTGGTAATGAAAGATGACAAAAAATTGCTGAATTAGGATAAATTATTCAGTGAAAAAAGTAATCCATACATAAATGAACAAAAGATATTGGATAAATAGAAAGAGCATTCTTTCAATAAGTACCAAATTGGCTGGTGATCAAACTATATAGTAGCTTTTACATAGATCTTAGTTATAAAATTGGTTTATAGCAGAGACTTCATAAGATCTAAGTACTGATGAACCAGGGAGTCATATAAAGTAACAACATCTCATTATTATTTTGTGGAAAAGATTAATATAAAAATGAGTGCATTTATTTTTTAGGATCCATACTTTAGAATGACCAGAGATGTAGCACCAAGATTGGGTTATATAAAGCCAGCTTTAATGCACTCTACTTTCTTCCCAGCCTTACAAGGTGCACAAACTAAAATGAGCGCAAGTGACGCCAATTCATCTATTTTCTTAACAGATACTGACAAGCAAATAAAGACGAAGGTAACTACAGTGAGTTGACTATGGGTGTTACTGTAAAATTTTACCTATAGCTCAACCTGTTTTTGAAATTGACAATACAATAGGGACATTTAAATTGACCAGTTGGTATTGTTAGATTTAAATCTACCTTGATTCTACCTGTAGTTTTTTATTTACCAGTTCCAACCTTACAGTGTGCTTTTTTCATGAAGTTTTTCTTTACCTAAGATTTTTCTTTTTTAAAATTGATAGGGAAGAAAAAAGTTTTGGTTTTCATTGTTTTAAATCCCTGATATATATGATTTATCTATATTTTACCTAAAATTCTAAATCAGTAAAAGATTTGATAAATATTTGTTGAAAACTTCTGATTTAAGAAAAAAAATCACTTTCTATGTTTTTCGTTTGAGAATCCTTAAACAAGTAAAGCAAATAAACATTGCAATTACAATCTTTTTATACGACCGCAAAATTTGAAAAATTTTTCGTCGTATATTGCTATCACGTTGGCGTCGTCGTCGTCGTCGTCGTCGTCCGAATACTTTTAGTTTTCGCACTCTAACTTTAGTAAAAGTGAATGGAAATCTATGAAATTTTAACACAAGGTTTATGACCACAAAAGGAAGGTTGGTATTGATTTGGGGAGTTTTGGTCCCAACATTTTAGGAATTAGGGGCCAAAAAGGGCCCAAATAAGCATTTTCTTGGTTTTCGCACTATAACTTTAGTTTAAGTTAATAGAAATCTATGAAATTTTGACACAAGGTTTATGACCACAAAAGAACGGTTGGGATTGATTTTGGGAGTTTTGGTTTCAACAGTTTAGGAATTAGGGGCCAAAAAAGGGCCCAAATAAGCATTATTCTTGGTTTTCGCACAATAACTTTAGTTTAAGTAAATAGAAATCAATGAAATTTAAACACAATGTTAATGACTACAAAAGGAAGGTTGGTATTGATTTTGGGAGTTTAGGTCCCAACAGTTTAGGAATTAGGGGCCAAAAAGGGACCCAAATAAGCATTTTTCTTGGTTTTCGCACCATAACGTTAGTATAAGTAAATAGAAATCTATGAAATTTAAACACAAGGTTTATGGCCATAAAAGGAAGGTTGGTATTGATTTTGGGAGTTTTGGTCCCAACAGAATAAGGGGCCCAAAGGTTCCAAAATTAAACTTTGTTTGATTTCATCAAAATTGAATAATTGGGGTTCTTTGATATGCCGAATCTAACTGTCATGACTGTGTATGTAGATTCTTAACTTTTGGTCCCGTTTTCAAATTGGTCTACATTAAGGTCCAAAGGGTCCAAAATTAAACTTAGTTTGATTTTGACAAAAAATGAATCAGTTAGGTTCTTTGATATGCTGAATCTAAAAATGTACTTAGATTCTTGATTATTGGCCCAGTTTTCAAGTTGGTCCAAATCGGGGTCCAAAATTAAACTTTGTTTGATTTCATCAAAAATTGAATAAATGGGGTTCTTTGATATACCAAATCTAACTGTGTATGTAGATTCTTCATTTTTGGTCCTGTTTTCAAATTGGTCTACACTAAAGTCCAAAGGGTCCAAAATTAAACTTAGTCTGATTTTAACAAAAATTGAAATCTTGGGGTTCTTTGATATGCTGAATCCAAAAATGTACTTAGATTTTTTATTATGGGCCCAGTTTTCAAGTTGGTCCAAATCAGGATCTAAAATTATTATATTAAGTATTGTGCAATAGCAAGTCTTTTCAATTGCACAGTATTGCGCAATGGCAAGAAATATCTAATTGCACAATATTGTGAAATAGCAAATTTTTTTTTAATTAGAGTTATCTTTCTTTGTCCAGAATAGTAAGCAAGAAATATCTAATTGCAAAATATTGTGCAATAGCAAGATTTTTTTTTAATTGGAGTTATCTTTCTTTGTCCAGAATCAACTTAAATCTTTGTTATATACAATATACAATGTATATTCACTTTTTACTACCAACTGATAAATTAAAATAATCTTTACCATTCAGTGATAACAAGCAGTTTTTTTACATCTTATTTCCTTATCTTATCTAAAATGTTTTTAGATAATGTATGTTGGACATTTGCCAGACATGACTATGATGTCATTTTCTATTTTTATTTGCCAATAACTTTATGTAAATAACTTAATTGGAAATTTGCCATTATAAAATGTTGCTGATGAAGTTTTTTTTATTGTTTTATACAATAAACAATGTATATTCACTTTTACTACCAACCAATCTTTACCATTCAGTGACAACAAGCACTTTATTTTACATTTTAATATTTTATGATGTATTTAAAAGAGTAGTTATTGTTGCAAACTCCATTAGAAATTTGAATTGATATCAGTTTTGGAAAAAGGGAAACGGGGATGTGAAAAAAGGGGGGGGGGGGTAAATTTTTCTCATTTCAGATTTCATAAATAAAAAGAAAATTTCTTCAAACATTTTTTTGAGAGGATTAATATTCAACAGCATAGTGAATTGCTAAAAGGCAAAAACAAACTTTTAAGTTCATTAGACCACATTCATTCTGTGTCAGAAACCTATGCTGTGTCAACTATTTAATTTTAGATTTAAAAAGTTTGAAGAAGAAATCTTTAATTGTAAAATTTGTAAAATCTTGACATTTGTTTTGTGTAAAAAAAAACCATGTAATGTCAAAAATTTGATCACAATCCAAATTCAGAGCTGTATCACGCTAGAATGTTTTGTCCATACTTGCCCCAACTGTTCAGGGTTCGACCTCTGCGGTCGGATAAAGCTGCGCCCTGCGGAGCACCTGGTTATTATTGAAATGAGTGTATTCCTAGTAGTAATTGGTCATACAATTGCCAAAGAAACAATATTCAGAAGGAAATAGAGATATTTTTATTTTACTGTCATTTAAAATATTAGGAGTGATCAATCCAAACAAGAATGTCTATTTGTTATTTTCTTGCAGTGTATTTAAAATTGCATGGCCTAAAATGCACTACACTTCATCTTAATGTTTTCATAGCCAGATACTGGCAGTGTTTAATACCCCGAATAATCCAGTCATATTCACTCACTTTAATCGCTACATTATTTCATTTGTATTGTTGAAGAAAAAAAAACTCCTTTTTTTCTCTCTTTGGCCTTTTCTAATGGGAGATAACTCAATGTGATTTGCTTTTGCTCTTGTGGAAATCTTAATAAATTTATTATTTCCATAATTTGATGAATACTTATTGACATGTTCCTTGTACAAATTGTTGATGCATATTGAAATATCAAAATTATAGTTGAATAAACATATTTATCTATTTATTGACACTGATATTTGACATCTCATCCAGAATTCCAAAGATTTTAAATAATTCCCAATTTTATTGATTTTTCACTATGTCTCTAGATTTTTTTCTAAATCCATAGATCCTGATTAACTTCCCATGATAAACATCCCAATTAAACAAGTGCAGAATCTTTACATAATTCAGAATCTTGCAATTTTTTGTCATTTCCATTACTATATTCCAAATACAACATGTAGTTATCCTCACTTTACAAATATTTTGCAATATTTTATTCATATTTTTACTATATCACTTGATTTTACTATATCCACAGTTTTTATTTCATTTCCTATGATAAATTTCAAATTAAAACAATATTTGATCCAGAATTTTATAATGACTATTTCCAATTTCACATTCACTTAAAACGTATCCTCACGTTAGGAATATTTTAAAATATTTACTTTCATTTTTCACTTTATCACTAGATTAGACTTTATCCACTGCATTTATTCAACATTTCCAAGATCCCATTTAAATGGTGAATTATATAAGTTTGTAATAGATCCCAAAATTAATAATGAATGTTTTTAAAATCACATTTAAAGCCACATAAACATGTTGGATGAACTCACACTACTTGAATTCCAGTTTTGATTTTTTTTAATCTTTAACATAACTAAATCCCATCTTATGAAAATTGAATTTCCTTGAGTGAGCACAGCATTTTATACACAAAAGTCCTACTAATATAATAGTAGATTTCAAAGAAAAAACACTGCAAGGTATACTCTTAAATTTTTTCAAATGAATTAAAATTTTAAAATAAAAAGTCTGAGAGGTGAATTCAAATTAGATAAATCCAATATTGTATGCACCATGATACCAATAGATTTCAAATATTGCAAATAATAATCCAAAATAGAAATCTTGAAGGGTCATGTGAAGAAATGAACAACATATCCATCTGAAAATTTAAACTGTAAACACCTGAACAGCTATTTCTTGTTTCACTGGCAGCTGGACAATACTATGTATAAGAGTTAGAATTTTAGTATGTAAAAACAGTTTACATTTTCAAACATATTAACACATAGTTAATTTAATCTTTTACTGATTTAGAATTTTAGGTAAAAATTAGATAAATAATATACATTAGGGATTTGAAACAATGAAAACCAAAATTGTTTTCTTCCCTATTAATTTTTGAATAGAATAATCCTAGGTAAAGAAAAACTTCATGAAAAAAACATGCTGAAAGGTTGGATCTGGTAAATAAAAAAATACAGGTAGAATCAAGGTAGATTTAAATCTAACAATAGCAATTGGTCAATTTAAATGTCCCTATTGTATTGTCAATTTTTTAAACAGGTTGAGCTATAGGTAAAGTTTTACAGTAACACCCATAGTCAACTCACTGTAATATGGATTATATTTTCATGTAGCTTCATCATTCTACTTAACCAGTGATTTTGCTAGCGCTCGTCACTTTCGTATTTTACGAAAGGGTTTTCTCATTGACGAAAGTATTTCAAATCAATTTCGTCACTTTAATTTTGAAAGTGTAAAAAAAAATTCGCAATAAAAACTATAAATCTACCTGTCTTCATGTTTTTGACAAGTTTATGACCTCCAGGTAATTAACATTTTTAACAGGTGTTACAAGTTGTGATTACAACTAATCCGCTTATCGCCATCGGATGGGTCACTAATCCGTTAATTATTATTAAACCCCATAATTGAATAACCATCATAATTATTTCCTCAGGAAAACCAGTCAGTCGGCAAGTCATTTCAACAACCAGCTAGGAGTTTAGTTTCGTCAATTAATCAAAAATGTAACAACCCGGTCAGTTCGCATTTGAATTTCAATATTTTTCCAACTATCTGAAGTTCATTTGTCGTAGATTCGTCATTCGAAGGCATTTTCGTCATATTTGATTTAAATTTTCATCAAAAAACTTTCGACAATTTCCATTTAAAATAAAGAACTTTAATGTGTTTATTCAAAACTTTCACGAGTTAAACAGGTGCTTCCTGTATTGTGTTCTACGCATGCGTGAAAGTATTCCTTTGACTATTTATAGACTTTAAAAAAACGTAAAATACGAAATCATTTAATTTAGAATCATTAAACGAGAGAGACAAATATCTCTTACTAAAGGAATTTAAATCAAAAAAGGATAATTTCCTGATGAATCCGGACTCGTTTTGAATTTATTATCCACGTGTCACTTCCCGTTTTCGTTTCATTTCAAAACCGAAAGTAGTAAACGTGATCTATTGTTGATTTGTTTACAACCTACTTTCAGTCATTATTATAGTTCCAAAAAGGATTTTACACATTTCCAACTTGAAAGAAATGATTCCAAATATCGATTTAGACCTTTTATATGGATAATGATTATGCAGTGAAATAATCATTGCAAGTTAATTTCTGCTGTGATTCCTTGTTTAAAAAAAATAGAATCCAACTTTTGTTGATCAGGAATGACCCCTCGAACAAACTGAAGAGAAATTGTGAACTAAATTTCTGGATTCCATGTCAGAATCTTTCATAATAATGGCCAATACAGTCAAATCATACAATAATTGCCAATCATGCTGGTGCCTCAATCCCTTAAAATCTGACAAAGTCAAAAGATGAAGCTAGTAATATACATCATTGGCCCCTTGCTTTTACACAAAATAAGGTTGATTTTAATAGCGCGCAAAAGTGACTAAAGCCCTCAAAATCCTAGCTTAAACCCTGACTTAACTCATGGGTAGATATTAAATTAGGGCCAAATTTATCATACCATGTTTGTAAGTTTTAGGAACCAAATGATTTGGATGAAAGAAAAAAATCTGTGTTAAAAGATGAACACACAGATATCTTGCAATAACAAAAACTTAGTACAGTGGTAACAAATATTTATTATCACATTATTTCATATTTGTAACGAATATGTCGGGTTTTGCATATGTAATAACCTCAAAATTGCCCAGGGCAAAAAAGAGGTTATTGGTTATTGAGCCCCGATTCCAAATGATGTCACATCATTGCATCCTTAACAACACTTTTGTTATAAAATGTTTAAGATTTTTACCAATTATGTGTCACTAAATTGTTATAATTGAAATTTGTTTTCTTTTTTCTGCAGAACTTAAATATGTGATAAATAGATTATAACATGTCTTTTCCATATTGGCCTTGTTATCATCCCTCGACCCATATTGGCTCTCAGCTAAAGCCTCAAGGTCGATATGGGAGTCTCAGGATGATACCAGGGCCAATATTGAAAAGGGCATATTATGATCTATAGGTATTGTGACTTTTTATGTGATATTTATAGATTATCGTTGGTCATCTCAACGAGATTGATTTCTCGCTTGAGCTGGTACAGCGAAAGTGAGAAAAGCAATCGAGTTGAGATTACCAATGATAATCTGTTTATCGCTATTTTACCTATAAGGACGTTGTCAATTTCATGTCAATTTCGTTAGCAACACCACATGGCCTCCTTAGTTTCTAGCGATAATTTTTCCATCTCGAGCGAGAAGCATGATATGAAAATTATCACAAAAAAAAGATCAAAAGAAAAATGCACAAAATTGCGATAATTTATGATATCAATAAAAAGATAAATTGGAAACTTGTAACAAGTACCAGAAGATGAGTTTTTATATGCCAGTCAAAATTTTGACAGGAAATATTATGGTATACAAATGTCCGGCTTTCTGGCGTTAACATGTTGCACCGTAACTTGAGAACAACTTATCCAAATTTCATAAAACAGAACTTAGTTGTTTCTTATGATGGTCAAAAGATCTGTATACTCTTTAGTGAAAATAAGATTAAGACTTTTTGAGTTTTGGGACTTTGTTACTAAAACAGGGGTGTGATTTTTTCACGTTGCGCTGTATCTCAAAAACGATTTATGATTATTGCTTAAAACTTTACACACTTCCTAGTTGTATTAACCTTAAGATCAGTATACTTTTGGAGATGAATCAAAATTTTATTTTAGAGTTATTGATTTTTTTGTAAAAAAAAAAAGTATTGGGGGTTCTCATGTTGCGCCGTATCTCAGAAACTATTAAAGTATTTATGATTATTGCATAAAACTTTACACACAAGACAACAGGATTATCATGCGCTCTTGGCACAGCTGTTTATTATTTCTTCAGTTTAAATTTATCGTCAACAGTTATTTACATTATAGTCTTTTTATTATAACTTGCATCATCCTGTGTTATTCTAACTTTTAGTCAAATGATTCTGCATGCATTAATACCTTTTACAGGTAAATAAATATGCGTTCTCTGGTGGTGGCACTACAACAGAAGAACACAAGGAGAAGGGAGGCAACTGTGATGTGGATGTTTCATACCAGTACTTAACATTTTTCTTGGAAGATGACAATAGACTAGAGGAAATTAGGAAAGTAAGTTACTGATTTACTTTTTCTGGTAATACCATTTTTAAAAAGAAAATATTATTTTTGTAGATCTTATCATTTCCCCATAATTTGTATGAACTGGGACTTTTAAACTTATTGATGAATGTCATACAGCTTGATATAAGTTTAATATTTCAGCATTGTATCTATCAAATATTAATTATTAGTATTTTGATTAATTTATTTCAGAATGGTTATTTTGATAAGTAATTATTTCTGTCAAACAAGACACTAAAATATATCATGAATATAAGAACACACAGTTAAAATCAGTCAGAAAAAACTGAAACTGTGTAAAGCCAATACACAAGAACACCAATTAAAGTACAACATTAACAAAAATTCTCTGATTCTGAGCATAGTTATATTTCCCTAATAAGTTGATTACTTTCTTCATTTCAATGTGAGGTTAGTTTGTCCCGATTCTTAATAGGTTGAAATTTAATAAAGAGGTTTTATTTTGTTCTTGTCCCTGAAATTGCTTTTGTGACATCCTGAAAAAAAGGGGAACTGTGTCTGATGACATTACATAAAAAGAAAACATCTTACTGTATCACACTCAATGCAGTGGTAAAATCTACATGTACATATACACCATGGAAGATTCATCACAGTTACCCTTTGGATGGCATGTACATTTGTTTTAACTTTTTACCACTTATAATAAAATAATGTATTTTTTGCAGACCTACACAAGTGGAGAACTTTTAACTGGTTACTTAAAGAAAGAATTGATAGAAATATTACAGAAAATAATAGGTGAACATAGACAAAGAAGGTCCCAGCTGACAGATGACATTGTTAAACAGTTTATGACACCTAGAAAATTAAAATTTGATTATTGACCATATGTGTGATTTATGTCTATTTATTTATTGAAAGAACTTTGCAATAGTGAAATGAATTAACAGTTTGCATTGTATGTTGTGAATGCTGTCAAAATTTCATTCTTTAACTTTCAAAACCCATCAAACAGATATGTGTCTATTTATTTCAATCTGAAGGCATTATAAATTAAACATTAATTATATATTCTGCATTTCATTAGTTTCTGTTTAACCAATATCTGTAAAAATGCAAAACATCAGCAGTTGTTAGAGAAATGTGTGCATCTATAGGTTTTTACTGGATTGATTTATGTAAAAAGTAAGGTTTACATCCTAGATCAACTTCATGTGAATCATTATTTTATGATTAAAATATTGACATACCCTCTATAGAAGATATTCTGATACAGCTAACCAACATAACCCTCACAAACTAAGGGTATGTTTAAATGGTTCACAAATGGACATGATGGAAAAAGTAATAATTGATGTATGGTCTTTTATGATTATTTAGCTTTTTAGAAATATTTATAAATGTCAATGGAATTGTATGAAAATAAATCTATGAATAATCTTCACTGTTCTCACTATTTAATCAGACAGAATTTTAATCTAAAATTGATAAATCTTGTGATTTAATGCACACCAGCCTTTTGTATTGACGTTAATATGCATGTAATATTTGACACTGTTGATAAGCATGTTTCAATCTAGCTCATTGTTATGGAAGGATATATGCATTGACCTGAACATGGTCAATCTTACCACATCTTATTTTTTTATGAAAATGTTATTGTTAACCTCTTTGATGTTTTTTGACGAGCCTGCAACTTTTGTTGCAGAAAGCTTGATACTAGGATAGTGGTCCAGTAGAGGCAGTGATAACTCTTATAAACTTAATATTTCAGAAGGTAGAAGACATGGATCCTTCATACTTTGTTTAATGATGCCTCATGATATGACATTTCTGTCTGTATTATGTCCCATGTCCTTGGCCTTGTTTTTATGGTTCAGTGACTACTTGAAAAAAAGTTAACATTTTAAGTATTCTTAATTTCTCTCTTATTACAAGTAATAGGATAAATATATTTGCTTTGTTTGTACCTTGCTATGTCCTTATACCTGTCAGACAGTTTTCATCTGACCTCGACCTCATTTCATGGATCAGTAAACAAGGTTAAGTCGATGTCTCAAATACTATAAACAATAGGTCTCCTATATTTGATGTATTGAATGATTGTAATGTGTACATGTCCAATTGGCAGGTGTCATCTGTCCTTGACCTCATTTTCATGGTTCAGTGGTTAAAGTTATGTTTTGTGTTTTGGTCTTTTATAATACTGTATGCAAAAGGTCTACTATATTTGGTGTATTGAATGATTGTAAGGTTTACATGTAGATCTGGCAGGGTAATCTGACCTTGTTCCTCATTTTCATGGTTCAGTGGTTATAGTTATGTTTTTGTGTTGTCTGTATCTGTATCATTACGTCGAGGAAACCAATACTTGTCTTGACAAAGAATGAGTTCTTAAATTTCTCAGTTTTACAGTTTGTTGTTTCCATTTCCTTTGAGTTGTTTTGAAAATTTGAAATTTTTTTGGTCGTATATTGGTATCACGTTGGGGTCGTCGTCTGCATCGTTGTCATCGGCGGCGTCGTCGTCCGAATACTTTTAGTTTTCGCACTCTAACTTTAGTAAAAGTGAATAGAAGTCTATGAAATTTTAACACAAGGTTTATGACCACAAAAGGAAGGTTGGGATTGATTTGGGAGTTTTGGTCCCAACATTTTTGGAATTATGACCACAAAAGGAAGGTTGGGAGTTGAGGGCGCAACAGTTTAGGAATTAGGGGGCCCAAAAGGCGCTCAAATAAGCATTATTCTTGGTTTTCGCACAATAACTTTAGTATAAGTAAATAGAAATCAAGGAAATTTAAACACAAGGTTTATGACCACAAAAGGAAGGTTGGGATTGATTTTGGGAGTTGAGGTCCCAACAGTTTAGGAATTAGGGGCCAAAAAGGCGCTCAAATAAGCATTATTCTTGGTTTTCGCGCAATAACTTTAGTATAAGTAAATAGAAATCAAGGAAATTTAAACACAAGGTTTATGACCACAAAAGAAAGGTTGGGATTGATTTTGGAAGTTGAGGTCCCAACAGTTTAGGAATTAAGGGCCAAAAAGGGCCCAAATAAGCATTATTCTTGGTTTTCGCACCATAACTTTAGTATAAGTAAATAGAAATCTATGAAATTTAAACACAAGGTTCATGATCATAAAAGGAAGGTTGGGTTTGATTATGGGAGTTTTGGTCCCAACAGTTTAGGAATAAGGGGCCCAAAAGGGTCCAAAATTGAACTTTGTTTGATTTCATCAAAAATTGAATAATTGGGGTTCTTTGATATGCCAAATCTAATTGTGTATGTAGATTCTTAATTTTTGGTCCCGTTTTCAAATTGGTCTTCATGAAAGTCCAAAGGGTCCAAAATTAAACTAAGTTTGATTTTAACAAAAATTGAATTCTTGGGCTTTTTTGATATGCTGAATCTAAACATGTACTTAGATTTTTGATTATGGGCCCAGTTTTCAAGTTGGTTCAAATCAGGATCCAAAATTATTATATTAAGTATTGTGCAATAGCAAGAAATTTTCAATTGCACAGTATTCCGCAATAGCAAGAATTCTTCAACTGCACAGTATTGTGCAATAGCAAGAAATTTTCAATTGCACAGTATTGCACATTAGCAAGAAATCTTCAATTGCACAGTATTGTGCAATAGCAAAATTTTCAATTGCACAGTATTGTGCAATAGCAAGAAATATCTAATTGCACAATATTGTGCAATAGCAAGAAATTTTCAATTGGAGTTATCTTTCTTTGTCCAGAATAGTAGTTGAATCAACTTGAATCATTGTTTTATACAATATACAATGTATATTCACTTTTACTACCAACTGATAAATTAAAACAATCTTTACCATTCAGTGATAACAAGCACTTTATTTTACATTTTAATATTTTATGATGTATTTAAATGAGTAGTTATTGTTGCAAACTCCATTAGAAATTTGAATTGAGATCAGTTTTGGAAAAAGGGAAAGGGGATGTGAAACAAAAAGGGGGGAGGATTTAATTTTTCTCATTTCAGATTTCATAAATAAAAAGAAAATTTCTTCAAACATTTTTTTGAGAGGATTAAAGGGAAACAGCATAATGAATTGCTCAAAGGCAAAACAAATATTTTAAGTTCATTAGACCACATTCATTCTGTGTCAGAAACCTATGCTGTGTCAACTATTTAACCAAAATCCAAATTTAGAGCTGAATCCAGCTTGAATGTTGTGTCCATACTTGCCCCAACCGTTCAGGGTTCAACCTCTGTGGTCGTATAAAGCTGTGCCCTGCGGAGCATCTGGTTTAATGAGTTGTTAACTATATTTGTGCTTTCAAAGTCTACAAAGCATGTTGGATTGATTTTCCTTTTGGTTTTGCTATTTACCAGATCTTGTTGTAAAAGTGTGTGGTACTGTTGTGTTTTGATATTTTTGTTAAGCAGACAATCATCAGCAAAAAGTCTTAACAGTTGATTTTACTGCATCCAGTAGTTGATATGACAGAGACAGAAAAGAGGTCCTAGTATGATTCCTTGTGGCACTGAGTCCACTGTAGCTTCTTCAGATTCCTCTTCATCAATGACAAACTTTATCTCTCTCTGAGTCAGAAAAAATTATAGCCATTTATTCAGTGGTCCTCTCACCCCATATTTATCTAGTTTGTGCAATACTTTGTTGTGTGGCACTGTCGATTGCTTTTGAAAAGTCCAGGATAGCAACTTGGTTACCAGCATAGTGTGATTTTTAAAGTCCTGCAGTGTGACTAGTAGCTGTGTTTTGGTTTGTTTTTCTAATGCTTTTTAGCAATAGGTCAACTATATTTTGTGTATGGAACGATTGTAAAATGTGTATGTATGTCTGTCTGTCAGTTATCATCTTACCATGATCTATTTTCATGGTTCATTGGTCAATCTTAAGTTTTCCTGATTCAGTTTGTTTCTTAGATACTATAAGCAATAGGTCAACTATATTTAAAGCACAGATTAATTTTAAGGTTTACATGTCTGTCTGTAGATATAGGATGATGTGGTATGAGTTCTAATGAGACAACTCTCCATCCAAGTAACAATTTGATTTGAAAAAAACCAATGTCTGGCATGGTTCATCTGATCTTGACCTTATTTTCATGGTTCATTGGTAAATGTTTAGTTTTTATGGTTTAGGTGGTACCTAACACAACAGGGAGATAACTCTGTAAAATCAGCTAACCGTTTTAATTACATTGTGTTGTTAAGGGAATATTAAGCTTCTCGATGATCAAAATAAGTGTTGGTCAAACTGCTATATAAACAGTGTAATTTTTCTGATAAATTGGTTGGTTCAATTTTTTTGAAATTTTCATATTTTTGTCAAAGGGTCAAAGTAAATACTCTGTCAAAATTTAATGAAAATTAAACTAGCTAAATCAATTTTAGTGAAGGTGTTGGGTACCACCTTAGGTCTGTTTCTTAGAAACTGTTAGCAAAAGGTCAACTATATTTGGTGTATTGAATGATTTAAGGTGTACATGTATTTCCCGTTTGATTTATCTGACCTCAGTTAGCTTTATATTTAGGACTATCAACATAAAATCAATGGTCAGTAAGAAGGCGAGACATTTCAGCATGTGCTCTTTTGTTTTCTTCCTTGTGGAATAGTGGGAAACAGTTAAAAAAAAGCCGATGACATTTAATTTATTCATATTAGTAAACAGATGGCATTATATATAATCCCATCAAAATTAAATTGAAACACTGAACACATTTTCAACACTTTACTTTTAAAGATCTTAAAACAGTAATAGAATAACATAGGAACATTAAAACAACATTAAATATAACAGAGTAAATATCACATATATCTAACAAGATGCATTATACAGTTAGTTTAAACATATTTAATTATAGTGGATTGGGAAACAAGTTTTGCAACCTATATTAATCCCTTTCCACTTTGCAGGTGCAGTTAATAAATCAGAAGAGAAACATGTTTTAGATTTTTTGTCAGATTTTCGGAATCCTCTGGTTTTATTCATTTGAATGCCTTGGAAAAATTTGCCCAGTGACCCCCATTTTTCTTTTTGTAAATCTTTTACATGTATAATTATTAGCCATCTGTAAAAGTATTGTAAAATTTTTAATTACTTTTTAACAGTTTTTTTAGAACTTCAACTTGTCAATGATAAAGCTATGAAAAGTCAAGAGAGAATATTTTCCCGCCAATATTTCAATGGCTTATATCTTGAAAACAAGCACAGTGACCTATATATTTTGTTTGCTCTTTGGATTCCTTTATTAATCTACTATGTATATCAACCTGTGTCTTGAAAAGTTAATTACTTTGAAACTGAGAAGCGAACTCCCTTTTAAAAATAGTAAAATGCCTTATGAAATATATTGTAGATCTGGAAAATTTGCATTTATTTGAACTAATACTAGTTAAAAATAACATTTATTATAGAATAACATATAGCGGGAAGTACTATGATGATAAAATTATTGTCCTTATAAGATATTTATTAAGAACTTTTGAATGACTTGATTGGGTACCATGACATTCTATTAATCAATACATGTACATAAACTTCAAATACAACCATGATTCTAATTGTACATTTTGTAATTATTTTAGTCTTAAAAATGTGGCAAATACATGAAAGGTAATGATGAAGCTTAAGAGGTTATGCCTTTCTTCATCAGCTTAAGGGTAGTATTACTGTACATGATGCATATTTGAATGGAGATCTGTATTTCTATATCATTCATCTTTTTCTGTATAATGTAAAGGATGGAAATTCTACTTGTGTCACTGGGTAATCCATTACAATTTACAATGTATTGGAAAATAAATGTACTTCACTAATGAACCATCTTAATGCTATCATACATCATTTATTGTGTGCAGGTTAAGCTGACAAAAAGGGCATCACCTGACTCACCAAAGATATTTCTCTGTAAATTCAGAAATTATTGTGTGCATTTATTATTGCGATTTTGTCATTTTAGACTAAAATTTGATTTGAATTTTTGTGATTTTGAGAAAAATCTCATTTAATTCATATAAAAACTAGATGTGTCAAAGCGACACAAATGGCCCTGTCTAAAAAAAGTTGAAAATCTGCAATTTCAATATAAACACATGTGGACATAAACATGATGGTAGTCTCACATATCAAAATCTGGAGGCGTATAGAAAAATAATCCATATAACTGTGATTTTCAATAATTTATCTAAGTCCTTAGCCCGTAATTTTGTCAAAAATTAGTGGAGTAGAATGAAACTTAAACTTGACCTGTAACTCATTATGGTTAACTCACATACCATAAATCAGCCCAATATCTGAAGGCATTTAGAAAAAAAGTCTGCATAACTGTGATTTACAAAAAATTCTCAAAGTCCAAAGCCTGTAATTTCGGCAAAAATTAGTGGAGCGGAACAAAACTTAAACTTGATCTATAACTCATCATGGTTAACTCACATACCAAAAATCACCCCAATATCTGAAGGCGTTTAGAAAAAAAGATCTGTATATGGTTTGTTACAGAATTTCGGAATTACGGAATTTCGGAATGACTGACAAGGGTAAAACTATATGGCACCGACAACTTCATTGCGGGTCCATAAAAATTGAAATCCAAGTTCAAACTATTACTATACTAATCAAGTGGCATTATTTTGCATTAATAAAAACCTTGCACTAATTTCTGAATTTACAGTATCCTTATACATTTTTGTAGTTGGGCTATTGTTCAAATAAGATATAAACAGTGATCGCCTTCAACAGCATTGCTAACATTTATGACTAGTTGAAAAGCAAAATGTATTATTACAAACAGTTCCCACACTTTAACCAATTTTGACTTGAAAGAAAGTGAATTTTAAAGAACTCATTTGAAGTAGAAAACCAAGTGCCTAATTTACCAATGCAAGTCCAAATAAAACATCAATTATTAGATTTCACTGCTCATGATCTGAACGTTTTAAATCATATGATTTATGTTTGTTAAATAGGATATCAAATTTAGAACATTGAGTCCTTTAAGTAGAGACTATTAATTATATAAGATGAATATATTTTGTTTATCAAAAGTTAACATTAAATTTCATCTTTTTTATTTAAAATCGACATATTTCATCTCTTTATTTTTCAAAAGATGACAATTCCAATATCTTGATATTTTTACTATAGACCAGTTTTTGTAAGTAGCTTCTTCTCATAATAAGTTTTACATGCAAATGTTAAAAAGCGTAAAAATAAGATAGCACTTAAATTAAAACTAAAACATATATTTTGCTGTAGTGTTGTACATACATAGTTGTTATATATTTTAAGAAAGGTATACATTTTGGGACAGATATATTGGCTTTCGTTTAACCATGTTCAACAAAGTGAATCTAATTTAACTTCCTTGAGTTCTTCATCTGAATAGTCTTGATCTGGTAAAGTCCCTCGACCTGATGACACACTGACCTTTTGACCTAGATTAACACCAGCAAAATTTTTAAATGTTGGTATTGCACTTATTAATGGTGGTTCTGTTATTTCGATTAGTTCATCTCCGTCCCATAAAGAGTCACTACTTTTAGTTGTCTCCTCATGTTTAGGTTTACGCTTCCCTTTCTTTTAGGACTAGTCTTTTTAGCGGTCAATACAGGGTTTGTTTTGATTTCAATTGTTTGGACCTCAGTTTCTGTTGTTGAATCAGTAGTTTCTTCTAGTTCAGCATCACTTGTTTCGTAATAATGACTTGGTGATGATTTCACTGAACTTGCATTATCAAATTTTTCTGACATTTCAGATTCTGTTTCACCATCTAGTAAGTTTGACTTGATAGACTTTAATAATCTATATTTGATATTATTTTCCTCTAAATTAATCTTCTGTAGTTTTGTTGGGTAGTTCTCAATCAGATACAATAGCAACTGTAACAAGAAAATAAATGAATTGTTACAGTGAGTTGCTTGTAGGTGTTATGGTAAAATTTTACCTATAGCTCAACCTGTTTTTAAAATTGTCAACACAATAGGGACATTTAAATTGACCAGTTGGTATTGTTAGATTTAAATCTACCTTGATGCTACCTGTAAAAAAATTTATTCACCTAACCAAAAGTTTCAGCATGCTTTTTTCCTGAACTTTTTTTTACCTAGGATTATTCTATTGAGAAATTTTTATTTTACTGTCATTCAAAATCTTATGAGTGATCAAGCCAAACAAGAATGACTATATCATATATTTTATTTTCTTGCAGTTACATGTAATTTAAAATTGCATGACCTAAAATGCACTACATTTCATCTAAATGTTTGCATAGCCACTACTAGCAGTGTTTAATACCCTAAATAATCCAGTCGTAATATTTCACTCACTTTAATGAAACCTCAAAATCATATTTGAATAAACAATTTCATTAATTTATTTACACTAATATTTGACATCTCATCCAGAATTCCAATGATTTTAAATAATTCCCAATTTTATTCATTTTTCACTACTTCACTAGATTTTTTTCTAAATCCATAGTATAAATTCTGATTAACTTCCAATTATATACATCCTAATTTAACAGGTGCAGAATCTATACATAATTCAGAATCATTTCCATTACTATATTCCAAATAGTTATCCTCACTTATATTTTGTAATATTTTATTTATATTTTTACTATATATCACCTGATTTTAATATATCCACAGTAAACATTTTATTTCATTTCCTATAATAAATTTCCAAATCAAACAATATTTGATTCAGAATTTTATAATGACTATTTCCAATTTCACATTCACTTTTAAAAAACATTTCCTCACGTTAGGAATATTTTAGAATATTTTACTTTCATTTTTCACTTTATCACTAGATTAGACTATATCCACTGCATTACTTTAACATTTTATTTCATTTCCAAGATCCCATTTAAATAGGGAATCATCTGAAATTTGTAATAGATCCCAAAATTAATAATGAATATTTCAAAAATCACATTTAAAGCCACAGAAACATGTTGGATGAACTCACACTATATCTCCTACTTGAATTCCAGTTTTGAAATCTTTAAATCTTTGACATAACTAAATCCCATCGTATGAAAAATTGAATTCCTTTAGTGAACTCAGCATTTTATGCACAAAAGTCCCACTAATATTATAATAGATTTCAAAGAAAAAAACACAGCAAGGTATACTCCAAAATTATTTCGAATTTTATATGTACAACATCATATGTAAGCCCCACAAAACGGTTTGAATGAATTATTTCCTCCTTGATGTCCTTCATGACAATAAAATCTTGAAAGAAACACATCACATTTTAAGAAGCAAAATTGCTATAAAAAGTCTGAGTAGTGAATTCAAATAAAATAAATCCAATATTGTATGCACAATGACACCAAAAGATTTAAAACATTGCAAATAATAATCCAAAATGAGAATCTTGAAGGGTCATGTGAAGAAAAAAACAACATATCCCTCTGAAAATTTAAACTGTAAACACCCTGAACAGCTATTTCTTGTTTCACTGGCAGCTGGACAATACTATGTATAAGGGTTCGAATTTTAAAGAAGCATTTTGGTGTAAAAACAGTTTAAATTTTCAAACATAGTAATACATATTTATTTTAATCTTTTACTGATTTAGAATTTTAGGTAAAAAATAGATAAATCAAATATATCAGGGATTTAAAACAATGAAAACCAAATTATTTTCTTCCCTATCAATTTTTAATAGAATAATCCTAGGTAAGAAAATCTTCAGGAAAAAAGCATGCTGAAACTTTGGGTTAGGTGAATAAAAATCTGTACAGGTAGAATCAAGGTATATTTAAATCTAACAATACCAACTGGTCAATTTAAATGTCCCTATTGTGTTGACAATTTTAAAAACAGGTTGAGCTATAGGTAAAATTTTACCATAACACCTACAAGCAACTCACTGTAAGATTTCCAGATAATGAATGTATTTGATTATTAAAAATTTCAAACACAAATAATTTGATCTATATTACAAGTCAAAGTTAGATCTGCTCACAGCTGATGCTTGGTGATAAATTTCTAATTATTATATACTTCCATTTAAATGAGGTAGCCTAATAAAGAGCAGTTTAATTTACTGTATGTGACTTATATTGTGTATTTATTTGAATCCAAGGCTGAAATAATAAGAATATTATATTTCCACTTAAAAAAATTTAAAGGTTCATGACTTTACTAAAGAATGATTACCTAATACAAACTTGCAAAGGGTTATGCTGCTGTCAATGTAAAAGTGTAACATTGACTTGCCAGAAAGGTTCATATATTAGTAGAATACAAATTTAACGACAAATTAAAATGCCCAAATTCCAAATTTAGCACTGGGTAATATGTTTTGTTTCTTTTGAGTATGGAGAAGCTTCTGTAAAAGTTATTTTAACATTCCATGAAAGTAAAAAAAAATGGTTGTTGAAGTTTTTAATTCTTTTTTGATGAATGAGCAAAAACAAGTCCATTGTCTGTACAGGGGCGGATCCAGCCATTTTAAAAAGGGGGGTTTCCTAACCCAGGATAAAGGGGGGGGGGGGGGGGGTTCCAACTACATGTCAATCAAATGCATAGATCATCAAAAAATAAGGGGGGAATAACACCCAAACCCCCCCTCCCCCCTGGATCCGCCACTGCTGTAATAATACAGAAAATTTATGAAAAAAAATAAATGATCCAGATGCTTTATTGTAATCATAAGGAAGATTCTGTCCAAGTTTAATAAAATTTAGTGAAAATTTAAAGTTATTGAGGGCTTGAAAATTTTAAAACCAGACATTCTAAATTTTTGGAGAAAACAACTATGATTAGTCCATTTATCAATAAAATGCAGAAAATAGAAGAAAAATAAGACATTACTTTTTTTTGAATTTTGCTCTTAGGATGCATGCTTGTATTTGATCAAAACAAAGCTTCTCAGCAAGTTTCATTATTTTTTCATAAGTTTTGAATGCATGCTTTAACATCAGATATCAGATAGTTCAGCTATAGCTAGATTAAAAGTGCATACCCGTAGCCAGGGGGGTTCGGGGGGTTCGGACGAACCCTCCCTTGAAATCAAATAAGCACTGTTAAAGTCAACGTTTTGTTCAAATTGTGACTGTTAAGGTCGAGTTCATGAGTCCAACGAACCCCCCCTTGGAAATTCCTGGCTACGGGCCTGAAGTGTTACATGAAATGGTACTACAAACCTCAGCAAACCTATCAGTGATACAAGTTCCTTCCAAATCAAGAACCTGAATCTGACTATGAGATGCTAAGCCAACCAACATAGAGGATGCTGCTAAGTCACCTATCATGTTATAATCTAAATATAACTCTTGTAAACAACTACTGGCTGCCATGGAAACACTCAGTTTGATCCACCCTTGTTCTGTTATTTTTGGATTAGAACTCATTGTAAGGTCAATTAAACCTAAAATTTAAAATAGACCAGTCAAGATGTATTTGTTTTCATTGAATATATGTAATAACATAAGAAAGTATTGAAAAAAAATACATGTAATTTGCAGATTGCTATTACAGAATGAGACAGTAACCCAATAACAAAAGTAGACTAGTATATCTTGCTGATTGGTGAGAACCAAGATTCCGTGTTGAAGGCAATACTTTGACCTCTCTAATTGTTAACTTTTTATAGTGTGACTTGGATGGAGAGTTTTCTCATTGGCACTAATACCACATCTTTTTATTCATAGTACAAACATGTATGTGTAAAGCCAATTTCTCTTAAAATAAGTAAGTATCATGGACAAAACATACCAGACTTTTTTCCATGAGGAGGTAAAAGGTTACAAATGGTCTCTATAGAATCATCACTAAGGTCACAATCACCAACATCCAATGAAACAATGGTTGGGTGATGAAGCAGTGTTTTGGCTAATTTCTTTATTCCTGCATCTCCAATACTGTTTCCATGAATACTAAATGGAAACATGAAAAATTGATAAGGTTCATCAACTTCCAATAAATCAATTTATTTACATGTACATTTGTATTTTATAATCCATAATTATACAGATGAGATATTTATTATGTTCCTTCCATTATAGTTTTGGTCTATTTAGGCATTTCCCCCAAAATAAGATACTATAAACTATTATGCAAGGAATTGTATGTTCATGTGTATAGGTGGTCAGTATGAATATTTTGGTAAAATATTCAGCAACCAAAGAGTTTGTATATCTTCTTTTGATTAAAATATTTTAAGTATTTTAATGTGTTTGTAAAACCTGGATCAAATCACTTTTGAATGACCTGAAATTAGGTACATGCCCATTGATTTTAAATTGATTACATTACAATTACATTACAATTACAATGAATTTTAAATGTAATATATTTAATTAGTAATTAATTTTGTTACAATTAAAATTGTGAAAGGAAATGGGGAATGTGTCAAAGCGACAACAACCCGACCATAAAGCAGACAACAGCCAAAGGCCACCAATGGGTCTTCAATGTAGCGAGAAACTCCCGTACCCGTAGGCGTCCTTCAGCTGGCCCCTTAAAAAATATGTATACTAGTACAGTGATAATGGACGTCATACTAAACTCCGAATTATACACAAGAAACTAAAATTAAAAATCATACAAGACTAACAAAAGCCAGAGGCTCCTGACTTGGGACAGGCGCAAAATTGCAGCGGGGTTAAACATGTTTATGAGATCTCAACAACCCCCCCCCCCCCCTATACCTCTAGCCTATGTAGAAAAGTAAACACATAACAATACGCAAATTAAAATTCAGTTCAAGAGAAGAGTCCGATGTCAGAAGATGAAACAAAAGAAAATAAATAAAATGACAATAATACATAAATAACAACAGACTTACTACTAGCAGTTAACTGACATGCCAGCTCCAGACCTCAATTAAACTGATTGAAAGATTATGTCTTCATCATATGAATATCAGGCACAATCCCTCCCGTTAGGGGTTTAGTATCATACTATCATAAAATATATGAGAGTGTCATTCCAACAACTGTTTTTTAAATAAATGTGTTTAGTTCTGATGCAAAGACCCTATAAGTGAATCAATATTAAAGCCAAAATATGCAATCATTGATGACCTGACAACAGTATCGTAACTATATCCCTTCTTAATAAGTCTGTTTAAAGGTTTTGTAAGCTTTTGAGGTGAATACTAACATTTTTGTGCTTTGTAATTACCATAAAAGATTGGATGTGAAATACCTGAAGGTATAAGATGTCTGCATGTCAATTACATTGAATTTAAATGTAATTAATTTCATTACAATGACATTGAACTTTACTTGTAACAATATATAATTTTAGAATTTCATTGTCTTAAGAATGAATCACTGTTCAATTTCTTCTGTGCTAAGAACAGATTTAAGGACTCCTGAATATATGTTAGTATAGCATAAATTTAAGCATGTTAAGCAAGAGTGAAAGCAGACCCTACATTATTTCAGATAATTTTCTTCCCTTATTTTGCTATTTTAATTTATAATTTTCTTGTTTTTTTTTTCTATCAACAACCCCCCATTATTATAAAAGTTATATAAAAATATCAGCATGAAGACGTTAAATAATGAAAACAATATAATGTGAAGGCATATACATTAATATAGGTCGAGTAAGAAACTGTGATAGATAAATAATTAATTAATTTCTTACAATAATGCATGTAGTGATCGATTGGCTTTAATGGTTCTACATAACAAGTCGATTCGACGATGATCTGTTATAATTCCAATACACAGGCATAGCTGCAACAAAGATTCTGAAGATTCAACCAGCTTCAAAATGTTTTTTAGCTTTGCAAATGTCAGTTTACAGTCTCGAATTGATAAAATTTTCACCTCATCATTTTGAATATCTTCACATGCATCTTGTAAATGTTCATCGTTTAAAGTTTGTTCTGTTAAGAGAATTGTATTTGACATAGTTTTTACAATCAGTCTCAGATATTACTTGTTATACGTCCACAATACGCACAATAAACATATGAAGTAATTAGGTAGTAATTGTTTTGACAGGTGCCCGTTCATCTGTGTCACTCAGGTAAACAAAAGAGATTCGCAGAGTTGACTTTCTAACAATCTGATTGGTAGTAATCATAAAACTGGTTCGACATGACCACTGATACAGTCGAGGCGGTGGATATGAAATACACCAAGACAACACTGGTTCACTGTGAAGTCCAATTTCACATTTAAGTAAATAGTTCGTAAGATATGTTGAATGTTACCAGGTATAAGGGTTTGATCATTAAATTATTGTATAAAGGAGAACTTGAAAACCTTACGTACACATCACTTGTCCGTCCGGTCGTCGAATACTCTTCTCCTGTCTGGGATCCGTACAAAAAACAACACATCACTCAGGTTGAGCAGGTACAGCGTAAGGCAGCCAGGTTTGTCTTTAATGATTATAAAGACAGATCACCTGGAGCAGTTTCAAATTTAATAAAATCATTGGAATGGGAAAATTTAGAATCTAGAAGGAAGAAGGCTAGATTAACTATGCTGTATAAAATAAATTGGGGGTTAGTGGAAGTTCCTAAGGACAACTTAACAATTTCTGATAGACGCACTAGGGGGAAACATAAATTTAGGCAAATATCCACAAATAAAGATTTCTATAAATTTTCATTTTATCCTCGCACTATTTCGGACTGGAACTCACTACCTGAAGCAATAGGTATGTCTGACACCCTGGAATCCTTCAAAAGTGGCATATCCACTCTAACACTTGAAGGATCCACAGCAACTTATTAAACTTTAAAGCCACTGTACATAATGTATATATGTTATTGATAACGATTTTTCTTTGTCATATTGTTTTTAAATTAAGTCCATATGTACATAGCACACAAGTTCCGGGAAGTTTTACACTCCTACCTAGGAGTCTACTCCGTATTCGGAAGAAGAAGAAGAAGAAGACAACCTTTTTAAAAATAATTAAATAGACATTTCTTCCATTAAAAAAAAAAAATACAGTCATAAAATGATAAACAGTTTTAAGAGGTTGAACCCAAAGCTTCAGATAGTATTTGAGTTTTTATGGCAAAAAAAACACAATACAAAGTCCAATTTATTTGTCTATTTTATTGTTCAAAATCCTGTTTAACAAAAGGGGGAACCTTTGTGTTCTCAACTTTACTGCTAAGTGCACAAAATATAATTAGGAGAAAGAGCATAGACTGTCACTGGTCAACTTTGGGACTCAGAAAACTGTGTGTCGGACTCCTGGTATGGTGACATGTCTTCCTTCAGACTTACACCTTTACAGTGGCAGATCCAGAACTTTTTGTAAAAAGGGGGGACTGACCTATGGGGGCCTGCTTCAGTCATGCTTCAATGATTCCCAACATAATCAATCAAATTTTTACTACAAAGGGGTGGGGGGGGGGGGCATGCCCCCCCTGGATCTGCCTATGCTTTATTGTGAACTATAGGTACCTTTAAAATTCTGCTCAGTCTATCAATCATGAATAAAACAGGGTTTATTTATTTTCCTATTATAAACTATAACACCTTTGCATCCTGAAATTCATTTAATTTGCCACTGGACATAAAAATGCTATCAATCATCATATTATTATTTTGACAAGTTTCCTTGAGGTTTTTAGTGATGTGTATTTGTAACTTAATATGAGAAGTAAGATACCTATATTTGGTATATGGTTTTGAAGTCATCATCCTTTGCAACATTTACATGTCTGTCAGACAGAGTTCACCTGACAATGACCTAATTTTATGGATCAGAGATTGAGACTAAAGTGATGTGATTAGGTCTGCATCTGACCTTGGCCTCATTTTCATGGTTCATTGGTAAATTTTTGTTTTTGTGCTTTGATCTATTTTTCAAGTACTATATCATGTATACATGCAATAGATTGACTGACCTTATTGTATGGAATGATAGTAAGGTGTACATGTCTGTCCATTAGGTATCATCTGACCTTGACTTCATTTTCAGGGTTCCCTGTTTAGCGTTAAGTTTTTGTGTTTGAGACTGTTTTTCAATTACCAAAAGCAAAAGGTTAACTATATTTAGTGAATGAAATAATTGTAAGGTGTACTCGTCTGTCTGACAGGATTTAATAGACCTTGAACTCATTGTCATGAATCTATAAAAATGATAAGTGTATGTGATACTTGTAGTAAAACCTTTATCTTTAAAACTTTCAACATAAAATCAATGGTCAGTAACGCAGGTGAGACATTTCAGCATGTGCACATGTGAGAGTAAGTTAAAGCAGTACTGAACATGCTAAAATAACAGTAAGTACATCATACCATTTCTATAGAATATAGAATGGAAACCGGGAATGTGTCAGAGAGACAATAATCTGACCAAAGAGCAGAAACCAATCCAAGGCCACCACTGCAAGAGATGGAGAGTTATCTCATTGGCACTCATACCACATCTCCTTAGATTTACAAGCAGGCTAATAGTAAATTCTTGGTAGATTGTAGAATAATGTAGATATCTGTAATATTGAATTGTACAATGTTATAAAAACTAAAAAGACCATTGTTTCTGTTATGTAGCTTAGTAGAAATGAGTTATTAAGATGGAATCATCATCAGATGACACAACAGAAACCAAGAGTAGCAATGATAATAGCACATTATCTGTTATAGAAGTTATAGATGAGACATTACATCTGGGTGAAAATGACAAAAGATATGGGTTCTCTATCATGGGAGGAGTGGATGAAGGGTTTTGCCCCAGGATCGAGGATATTGCTGAAGGCAAGTACATCTGTGTTGCTCAAATATATGGACTAGAAATTTAAACTTGATTTAAAAGTATGAGATACTACTCAAAATATATTAATATATATGTTAACTTGTTAAGCTATTGGTGTTAAAAATTAAATGAAAATTGTGGTATAGAACAAATTTTTGTTTACAAAAAAAAATATTACAGGAAATATTGTTTTGCCCCTGTCCCCTCCCCACACACAAGCACCATACAGTTGAAAGGGGAAAGAATCCCCCACTCCATAACAGTCACAATGCTGAAAAAGGGGAATTGCAATTGTCCCTGGCTCCTACATTACTGTTGTTCAAGATAGCTACATTAGCAGAAATTTTACCACTTTTCATCACCTCATTCCCTCATAAGTTATCACTTGCTCTTTCATAAATTTTGAATATGCCATGTACATGAAAAATTTTATTAGTAATCCGTAAAGCTGTAAAATTTTACAAAAAAAACAAAACAAATTTCAATATTAGCCATTATCATGATTATGATGTGCCAATGATAATCAATTAAAAATTCACACTAAACATTTTATTCATTTAGATAATAATTATGGTTTAAATGTCTACACTTGACTGGTGTTTCTAATTTGAAAAACCAGCAAAATCATTCAGCTATAATATCTATACAGTATTATTAAAACAAACACATCTATGGAACTACTAGTATATACAGTTCATTGAGTCTAAGACTTTTCTATACTTAAGGTGATTTAGATTATATCTATAGTATAGACACTTGTCTGCTGTTGCAGACCATATGTTGACCTCTAAATGTATTTTGGTCTTCTGTCTATATAGGTTGCTGCCTTATTGACATTTACCCCACACTTTATGACATTTATTTTTAATAAATCACAAAGATAAGGAAATATGTAATAGGATTGCCAATGAAACAACTATCATTCAAAGACAAAAAAATGGAAAAAGTAAATAGCTATTAGTGTTATTTTGTTAAAGCATTTCAGGGAAGTATCAAAGATATTTCATTGAAATGGTCCGATTTATGAACCAACAAGTTAAACTTTTGTTGATGTCATTCACATGATAAATCAGAAGGTTATGGCGTCCAAATATTACTTAATTGCATGGTACTGCATAAAAATGAAAGATTGTAGCGATAAAATATCAATGTTATATCATCAACGATTATTCCAAAATAGGACCTAAATCCTGTCAAACTAAGTCATCAATATTTAAATTTGAAATGTACGATAGTGACTAATGTTTAATAAAACATTCTCATTTGCTTGGTCCACCCTTCATGATTACCAATACATATATAAGTTAAGCCAGTGCTCATTTCAAGCATGAACACTACTGATTGAATTATTTTGATACATTTTTTATGCCCCACCTACGATAGTAGAGGGGCATTATGTTTTCTGGTCTGTGGCTCCGTTCGTCCGTATGTCCGTCTGTGGTTCTGTTCGTCCGTCCAGGTTAAAGTTTTTGGTCAAGGTAGTTTTTGATGAAGCTGAAGTCCAATCAACTTGAAACTTAGTACACTTGTTGCTTATGAGATGATCTTTCTAATTTTTAAGCCAAATTAGACTTTTGACCCCAATTTCACGGTCCACTGAACATAGAAAATGAAAGTGGGAGTTTCAGGTTAAAGTTTTTGGTCAAGGTAGTTTTTGATGAAACTGAAGTCCAATTAACTTGAAACTTAGTACACTTGTTGCTTATGATTTGATCTTTCTAATTTTAATGCCAAATTAGATAATTACCCAATTTCACGGTACATGGAACATGGAAAAGGATAGTGCGAGTGGGGCACATTCTTGTTTTACAAAATTTAAATTGACAAAATTGTTTTATCTGCTTAGAAAAATCTATACATTTTTTTTTACAAAATACCAATAGACAACTTTCGAGTTCGATGCATTTCCGTCAAAAACTCTGGTTTTAGTGAACGTCATTTGTGCATTTAGGGGCGTCGTCACTTCCGTTCCAACATTGAGCAAGTGGTTGGAAAACTATAATTCTATATTGTACGAATTATTCGGCAAATTGAATTCTCAAAATTGACAATCAGCATTGCTGTCATAAGGGAATTGTCATTAAGTACCTACAGAACAACCATTATTTCTTGTTTATCCTGCACAATGACGATCACTAAGACGCTTGATGAACGTAAATAGTGCAGGGATACAGGCAACCCCCTTTATCTGGTAAATGACGTCATAAAGGCGCGTATAATTGACGAGTTTTTTTCGGTGACGGATGAACTCGAAAGTGGTCTATTGACAAAATTGTTTTATCTGCTTGGAAAAATACATTTGGTAAAACATGTAAATCAATTAAACGACAAACGACTTGCATTGATGGCAACAGTTTAAAAAGTTCTATTAAATGATTAATATTTAATTCTTTATATCTACTTGTATTATGATTTATTACTGTCTGGAATGCTTATATGAAATGAATATTCCCATGAAAGTTGTTTGTTTTGCAGACTACATATATTTGAATTATGATTGAACTGATTTTCCTCAAATATTACACCTGATCAGCTTTTTCATTACAATAGTGTGATTGACAATTATGTATTCTTTACCAACAAAATATTTTGCTTATTACAACTCTGGGGTTGTATGTATTTATATAACATATTTAAATGGTCTTATAACTAGACAGAATTTTATGCTTTTGATCTATGTAAGATCCATCATGATATAGGGAAACAATTAAAGAAACAACTATGTATCATTTATACTAAAAAGAAAAAGAAAAAAATTTTGCAACTATAAATGTTTATTTTGGAAATACATGTAGATGTAATTTTGTTTATTTATGTAATACAGTGTTCACACTATAAAAATTAACCAGGTTTGGGATTTTCCCTGTCAGAAAAAATAGAAATGTAAGCGCCAAAATTGTAACCTGCATCTTTCCACTATATATATATTTACATATTTTTTTTCTTCACAGATGCATTATATTAAAGTCTGAATTATTTTTTGCTGCACTATTGGCCACTTTGGGGAGTTCGATCACTATCAAAATCCGTCAACCACTTTCCGTGTTTTCGAATAATGTCACATTATCCAAATTGAACCCATTTTCGCCCAAAAAGGCGATAGAGATGATATAGGTTTCATCGTTCATCAACATGCAGGTTTTTTAACAAAGATTTATACAATTATATATCCCTCTTTATATTATTCATAACCTAGTAAATACAGGAACTAGACGTCTGTCAAAATATGAGGTCATTTGATATATATGATGTCACATAATAGTTATGTCACATTAAAGGCGTATTTATGTTAACGTCACTATAGGAACAACCTCATATTAACTTCACTTTGCATTCACATCAAGAAGTGAGGAAGTTAACCTGGGTTTGCCCCACATTAACTCCACCTTAGATGAGGGGTAATTTTGATCCGGGTTTGCCCCGGTTTAAGGCGTTCACACTACCTAAATTTAACCGGATTAATTAATTCAGGTCGACCCGGTTTAAAAGGGCATAGTGTGAACGGGGTATTAGATATTTTCATCAAATAATGTATCAAGTCACTATCAACCACTGTAATTCAATGTGCACTGAACATTGCTGTTTACCCTTGTGCACTCATTGTGTTAGTGGATGCGAGTGATGAATTTAAAAAAAAAACATGACAGTTATATAGTTCAGTGGTTCATATTATTGCTGTGATGTAACTAATATATCATTTTGATCCCTATTACGTAATTGCTTGGCTGAAAAGAGTGGGACATTTGGAGACAGCTAACAGCATTATTCTGTGTGTTCTTTGATAATGTCTAGAGGATTTAATAATGGTTCATGAATTCTAATGTCTAAATTTATTCCATACTTGAATATGATATTCCTCTTAGTGCAGCAATTTTCAGATTATGCATTTGTTTAGAATCAGGAACTATTTTATCACTATTGTCTTTCAAGTTTTGCTGTAGAAATCTTTACTAATATCAGCCATACAATATTCAATATAATTGGCCTTTCACTTGCTTATTATCTTAATTGATAGCGATGTTACAGGTTTTCTGCAGTTGCTATTCTTCTTGAAATAATTACTTTGGTTATTTTATTTTCTGGTTAGACAAGACATTCTGCCAATACTATTTTATATAAGAAACGTGTGATCATTTCTTCCAGATGGATAGTACATAACTAATCTGACCTTTCAAAAGTTATTTTTGTAACAGCTACCAAGTAGATACTCTACTCTATCCATTCCATTTCATTAACTCAATGACATAAATATGTGATTTGTTTGTTGATTTTGCTTTAAATTCCATTTGAGAGATTTCAGGCCTATTCATGATGAGAACAAACAAACAAATGTCCTTGGTATTTCTTACATCAACTGAATAAGTTTTAGTTTTTGTCAATCACTTAAAATCATTTATATCACTAAGAGCTGTGGAATTTAAATAGAATAATCCTTGTGTAAAATAATTTCATTTCTAACACTGTTTAGTCAACTTCTTCAGGTTGCTCGTCTTTGATGTAACTTTTTGAAATATGCAGGCACATGTTAGTCAGTATGTCAGCATGCAGAAACTAGAAATTTGGCTCTTTTGTAGCTTTTATCTAGGCTTTTATATATATATACAAGTCTTAATTGAAAACAACTTTCTAACCTACATGTATGATTGCATTGGATATATATATATATATATACTTTTATTAAAATTCATGCCAAAGTTTCTGGCGATATGTATTACTCAACTGAGCTTACCGTGTTTGTGCTTGGTTGCTTGAATTTATTTACATATGATACCAAATTAATTCACAAAAAAAGAAATGTCATTGTTTCTTCAATTTATAAAGATAACCCCTATTATAAAATAAATGTCTTATATGAGCTGTAGATTTCTGACACACTTTGATTTTATAAGGCATATATTCCATTTATATTAAAAAAACAATAATTCTCTTAAATTTTTTTTTTACCATAGAATTTTATCTACCAACATCCATTTCTCTCTGTCAGTTTACCGTGTCTCATGTAGCTACAGTACTACAAAGTCTTCAGTTAATCATTTGTGATACTATATGGATTCATTAATTGCAACATTAAGTTCTAATTTGTGTGGATATGGTTGAGTTCTAAGTTACTCAATAGAATTACAGATTTTCAATTGCACTTAGAACCATGAAAATTTATAGTATAATAAAATGGCTAATTAGTTTTGAACCATGATGATCATACAATGTAAATTTATAGTTTGAGATAATCATTTGATCAATTCAATTAGGAATGTTTATTGTTACTTTTATGGTGTGTATATTTTATTCAATAAGTTGAAAACCTCACAGTAAATTTGTTCCAAGTCTGGTTTTAATTTTTTCGTTTTCTGGTTTATGCCAAGACTGTAGTCTTTAATCTGCCTTCTTAGGGTAAAATTTGTGTGTAGGTTAAGTTAAAGTTTTGGTTTAAAGTAGTTTGTAGTCACATCAACTTTAAACTTTTAAAATACACATTTTCATTATTAAAAAGTATTTGATATTCATACCAAATTACGACTTTAACTCAGATTTCACTGAAATGGTGCGAATGGGGCATGTTTCCTTTTGAAGATATATCCTTGACTTTTATATTTCATAAATCTTGAAATTATAAATACCAACTTATTGTATACAGTTAATTTGAGGTAAAAAAAAATAGCTAAATAAAATTCATTTATGAATATACATGTACTCCCAACTGTACCTATATACTGTACAAAAATGTTTGCAACAATTTATCTACTTGATGGAAATAAAGTGAAAAAGTGAATATAGCTATAGGACCAAATTATATTGATCAGCTTTCATTTTAAAACATAGTTACTTCATTCCTAAGAACAATATTTATTTCAAAAATTGTTACAAGAAATTCCAATTCATCACTTTATTGAAAATAACTTAAATGACTGTCCCACAGACAAAAAAATAACAGATATTTCAAGTGTAGGACGATGCAACACTTGCAGAAGAATGGGTAAATTCTGATGTATTGTGACTCTTTATTAGCTTTATTACGGCTTAGCTATATTTTCCGCATGAGAAGTTTGGCCTAATCCAATGGCCCATTATAGTTGGCATTACTTCTCATTGTGACTGACAGATCTATCAATCAGACGAATTGATTTATTTTCCCTTTTCTGCTCAGTATCAATCAGTTTATGATGAAAGAAATATAAGAAAAAACATGTGATTTGATATTTATCAACGATTTGTTTCTATTATCCTATTGTTGATTCATTAGGACAGCTCGTATTTGCCATTTGGGATCACAGTGAGATATTCTAGACTAGAATAGTTTTATTAACAAAGTCATTTTGGATTATGATGACAAAATGTAAAGACTCTTATAGAATACTGATGGGACACATTCTCTATGATGATGGAATTAACTGGCTATGTTATCTTACTTGTACAAACTATAGATGATGAAATGAAGTTATACGGTGAGTTCATTAAAAGACATACTCCGTCCATTATTGACGATGTTAAGAATATAGCCAAGGAAATTAAGTGGCTTAAGGGAATTCTTTTAACAACAGTTAGATGTTTGATCTTTATCTCCTCAAATTATGTAATTCTTGAAGAGTTTAAAAGCTTTTAAAATAATTTCTCATTAATTTTTTCGAAAAATGTTTTTAAAAAAAGAAATAAAGTTGTATGTGCTTGGATTTCCATGTAAATTGTATTGACAGTTGTTTATTATGAAATTATAAAAGCTGTTACGATGAATTAAGTCAAAAGTGACAAAAAGATATTAAATTATTAAAGTCTTAGAATGCAACTTAGGGATAGTAGTAGCTGGATGATGTTCCATTAGCGGAAGGTTTATTGAGTTTAATATTCTATCTGCATTTGCTTTTCCAAGTCATTAATTTTTGCTTAATAACAAATAGAGACACACTTTTTCTGGTAGTTTTGATTGTTTTTGCCATTTTTATTTTTCTACTTTTCATCCAAAATGACAATTGTAATTTTGAGAATTATTTCTTTTACACATAGTTACTAATTTGCATTTTTATATCCAGATAATTAAGTTTATAAAATAGTATATTTAGAATATCTGTGTGCATAAAGCATGTTTCTTGGATAGCTAAGTTTGGAAAGCACAGGCACTTGTTTCTATCCATGAGAAGACCCACTATCAATGTAAATATACTTTGATAGGTGGTCTTCGTATGGTTATAGAAAAAAGTACCTGTGTTGAAAAGCCAAACATATTAATAGTATGAGAGCATATATGCAATACAACCTAAAACAGTGTATATTATAAGTTCAAATCTCCAAGGGGGTAAAATAGCAACTTTAGTTTTAGAATGGTAACATATTCATGAATTTAACATTTACATACAGATTATATCCTAAACCATGCCATTGCTGTTTCCTTACTAATTGTACAAACATTTCAATTAAGAAAATCTTTTTTTTTTTTTTCACAATTAAAAATTAACCATTAAAATCCATTGTCACCTATTACATGTATTGTCGTTTTTGTTTACCTTGTCATCTTTTTAATTAAAAAATTTAATCAAATTTAGATTTTTGTCGAGCCTTTGACTTTAGTCGAAAAAGCGAGACTAAGCGATCCTACATTCCGTCGGTGTCGTCGTCGTCGTGGCGGGGTCCACAAATATTCACTCTGTGGTTAAAGTTTTTGAAATTTGAATAACTTTCTCAAACGATCCTGGATTTCTACCAAACTTGGACAGAAGCTTGTTTATGATCAAAAGATAGTATCCAGCAGTAAATTTTGTAAAAATAAAATTCCATTTTTTCGTATTTTACTATATATAAAATGAACTTAGTTTTTCTGCCGGGAAATATTACATTCACTCTGTGGTTAAAGTTTTTAAAATTTTAATAACTTTCTTAAACTATCCTGTGTTGGTACCAAACTTGGACAGAAGATTGTTTATGATCATAAGATAGTATCCAGAAGTAAATTTTGTAAAAAATAAAATCTATTTTTCTGTATTTTACTTTTAAATGGACTTAGATTTTCTGCCAGGAAACAATACATTCACTCTGTGGTTAAACTTTTTTAAATTTTAATAACTTTCTTATACTATTTTAGATTTGTACCAAACTTGGACAGAAGCTTGTTTATGATCAAAATCTAGTATCTAGAAGGAAATTTTGTAAAAAAAATAAATCTATTTTTTTGTATTTTACTTCTAAAATTACTTTGATTTGCTGCGAAACAACACATTCACCCTGTAGTTTAACTTTTTAAAATTTTAATAACTTTCTTATACTATTTTGGATTTGTACCCAGCTTGAAAAGAAGCTTGTTTATGATCAAAAGCTAGTATCTAGAAGGAAATTTTGTTTTCTTCTAGTTAACATTACATTCAGTGTGCAGTTAAATTTTTTAAACATTTATTACATAAACTATCCTGGATTTTTACCAAACTTGGACAGAAGCTCCTTACAATCAAAAGATAGTATCAACAGGAATATTTTATTGATTTGTTGCCTCATTTTTGTTGAGCTTGCGATTAACAGATAGAGTAGGCGAGACACTGTGTTCCGCGGAACCCTTACAAATTTTTTATTACATAAACCCAGACAAGAACTTTTTTATAATCAGAGAATTTATACTACTGAAAGTAAAAAATATCTGAAATTTTTTTTTTCATTTTTCAATACATGTTACTTGTAGATTATAAATGTTGTATTTGTGTAGAACTAATCATGATAAAAAAAAAAAACTATCATGATCTCTCCTCACTTAGAGAGAGGCTTTTTTTTTTAATTTCATGAAGAGATAATATCAGATCTAAATATTGAAAATGTCCATCTAGGTTAAGATATCTCACTGTTACTCTTTTTAATTTTAAGACATGCATATGGATTCATACATTGAAGTGATGTGTCTGTAGGGTCTCATTTGGGTCTAAGTGTACCATGGAATTTATGATTTTTTGGTAAGCGTAACAAGTGAAAGTAAAATTATTGTGCCATGAAAAACGGGAAATGAAGTCTAGCGGGACACAGGAAATTACAAAAAAATGTGATAGCTTACGTACATAGTGTAATACAGGAATCCTCAAAACAGTAAGCGGGATCCAGGATCAGAACCCCCCAATGAGCCCCCATGTCTGGAAAATTGACATTCAGATTTGTTTTTTAAATAGTGTTAACGGAATACAGACTGGAAAAATCTTAATTTTCTATTCAGTTGCATAGAAAATAATCTAAATCTGAGATTATCGTAAAAGTTCATAAGAGTACAACCACCATATTGACATTTTGAAGTTGAGTGACCTTCTAGGATCTTCTAGTCTGGGCAACCTTTGATTTCTATGGCCATTTAGACAGTCAGCATTCAGAAACTTTGATTACAGACATTTAAATTGATTTTAAGAGTCTGACCATGTGAAATAAGAATAGGTCAGTTGACCAATACATTTATTATACATGGCACTGGTTTGAGTAATGTAAATGTTCATATTAATTCAGATACTAACATACAAATAGTGCAAGAAGATACTGGAAATTCTGAAATTTTTGCTTGCTTTTTTATTATTTTTGAAATATATGGACTGAAATGGCAACTTTAAAAAAAAATATCACACTAAATTTGAATTTACAGTTCCAGAGGCAGATTAAGGGAGGGGGCAGGGTGCCCTCCCCTTTTGTAAGATTTTTTTTATTATTACCGGGTATATAGGAAATTATTGAAGCACGAGTGAAACAGGCCCTGTCTCAGGCAGTCAGTGGGGCCCTAATGAAAATTTCTGGACCCCCCCCCCCCCCACTGAGTTTTAATGAGGACTAAAGTCAGAGGAGGATTAAGGGGGAGCCCCGTATTGAGAAAAAAAATTGGTTGATTATATAGGGAATCACTGAAGTCTGACGCGGGCAGGTCCCTCTTAGGCAGCCAGGGGGCCCCAATTATGAAAATTTCTAGATCCGCCACTGATTATTGCAATAATCAACATAATTCCTTTAGAATAGGTTACAGAGAAAATTTCAAGATTTCAGACCAATGCATTGTTGGGTGTTGGCACAGTATATATAGTAATCATTATCACTCATCCAGTGTTGATGTTGATCCTCATCAATAATAACTCAAAAACAAACAATGGGGATTTCAAGCAAATTAATGCAAATGCTAAATTATTAATTTTGTTGAAAGTTAATAATTGAGTGCAGATTTCATGTAGTGAATGATTTATGGAAAATGATTGACAGATGTTGAATTGCATTGCAGATATACCTTGGAGAATCTGACCCTATGCCATAAGAAATTAATGTAAACAGTCTTGTTTTTGATTTAATATCCATTTCATTTCATACAAATTTAAATTGCTAAAAGGATGCAATAAAAGAGAGTTTCTCGCCTACGCTTTCAATACGTCAGAAAAAGGATGCATTAAGAAGAGTTTCCCACTAACGCTTATGATATGAACAGGCTGTCAACCAAATTTGTATCTCTAACCAATTGACTGAATGGTCTATTTGCACTATTTTATTTTAGCTCGTCTAACTGAATTGTCAAGTGAGCTTTTCTCATCATTTTGGTTAATTGTCGTCCTTAAGCTTTTTTTAAATCTTCTCTTTTTGAAACTACTGGGCCTATATAGCAATCTTACTTAGTCACAATCATCCATGGGGAATCTAGTTTTCAATTTGTATTAGATGATCTCAATTGCCAACCATCATGACTGACATGGCAAAAACATAGAACATAGGGGCAAAATGTTATTTTTTTCTATAATCTTTTAGCCTATTACAGATAGAGAAAATCTGACAGGACCAAAAAAAACTGTCAAAGTTGAAGTTTTCCTTCTGTTTCATTACATTAAAACGGTCATAAATATATATATATAGATATAGCAAAATGTGTTATGAGTGCCAAATATATGACTCCTTATAAAAGTTATTGTCTTTAAATGATGAATTTAATTTTTTTTTTTAATTTTTGCCTTTTATCATGAAAACAATAATAAATTGATAGAGAGAAACTTATAATCCAAAATGATCAACAAGACATGATCTACAATTCAGACAATTACATCAAAATTGTCAGTCACATTCTTATTGGAGTTATTGCCCTTTTAAAAATAAATATTTACAATGTTTTGCAGGTTTTTTTTATTATCTTGTTAATAGATTGATGGAAACTTTAAATAGCAAAACTAATCAGCAAGGCAAGATGTCCAAATAATGCAACATGGCCGAAATCATGAGATGACTACTTATAGGAGCTATGGCCACTTTTTTTCAATCCCTTTTTTAACCGATTATCTTGAAAACTACAATTCATAAACAGAAACTTTATAAATACAAAAGATCAGCAGGACGAGATCTACAAATATGTCAAGTGATTGAAGTAGTTAGTTAACCCATTATGGAGTTATTGCCCTTTAATGATGATTTTTATCAAAAAGTGGATATTGTTGAAGATGCAAATGAGTAACACAGGCTCTTTGAGCCTCTAGTTTGAGATGTGTTGTTTTGTATGATATACTACAACAACTTTATCCACCATCCTGTATTGTTTTACGGCTTATCATTATCATGCTCCCAAGAAAGGTTTTTTTTTCAATTTATACAATGCTTTTATAAGTCTCTCTTTGACATATGAATTTTAATTTTCCCTTTTGGTATCTTCCTGTTTATTTATAACATTTAAAGTTTGTTAAACTTTCTTTTAATTAAACAATTCACACAGTCTTAAAGTATTGAAAAAGAGGAAAGTGAAATTGTCATGCTCATGTCAGGTCATAGACAGGAAGGAGTCCATATACTGAGCTGTAAGCCTGAAATTGCACAAAGTTTTCAGGAAATTAAAAAAAAATGGCCAAAGATTAATAATTTTGGAAAGATCCCTTAATCAGGAGTGAATTTTTGAATCAATGAAACATATGCTTGTTTCAAAGATGTTTTGTAAGTACTTACATATTGATTAAATCAGTCTTATTTCAACGTTGGTGAAAATTAAAAACAAAAATTAACAATACCGATCAAAGCAGAAAAAATTGGTTATTCAATTTAATTGTTATATTACAGAATACCAAAACAGTATATAAACTACTATAAATATAAATAATATTTTATCAAGTGATTAATCAGTTGGTTATCATTGTATGCCATCTTTCATTCTTTAGATCGTCATATAAAAAGGTTATAAATAGTTTACCAAGAGAAAAAAACCTGAAAGGATGTAGAAGTGCTATGTCCATGGTGAGTTATTGCCAAAATTCCTAATAAGAAAGAAATTTTATTCCAAATAAATAAAATTATTATAATTGACAACATATACTTCAAAATTGAACAAAATTAATGCAATTCAATATGTCTCCCTTGTGTAAATTAAAAACCTGTAGATGGTTTAAAATAGTAAAACCAGGGACAAGTAACAAGTTTAAATCTAAAAATATTTTATCAGTATCAAACTGCATCTTAAAGCACTCTTTTTTAAATAACAATTATAATTCGTATGATTAACAAAGATATGAGATATTAACCAATAAGACAGCAACCCAATGACAATCAAAACCAAAAAGACATCTAGAGATCAACGCATGGTCCTCATCAATAGGCAAGTGTTTATAAAAAATTTCAAGCTTTAAAAGCATTTTGGTTGATTTCAAAATTCCCATTGCACTCATATGATCATATTTGGTTCAAAATAAAACAAAATATGATCAGGTGTTTCTATAGAGATTTGTTGGTATACCAAATGCTTTGCCAATAATATGTGACCTTGAAATAACTCATTTCGGGTGGGGGAATGCTTTTTGTCTTAAGATATTTCAACTCAAAGAAAATTAAAAGATTCCACAAACATTTCAAATCTGAAACATTTAGATCTATCATTTTGTAGGATGTAATATATTTGAGCATTGAACATGCAGTTAGCCCCTATATATGGCACCATGTGTGTTATCCTTTTTGAGTATACATACATTTGTTCAGATGAATTTCACAAGCTGTTTTTAATTACGAAAAGCTTTCAGCATAGTGGCAATTGGACATGCATTTAATTCACTGAGTAAGAAGATTTGGTTTCAAGATTTCAATCACAGACAATTCAATTTACTGATATGAAAAATTCTTCCAAATTTCCAATAACCATTTAACATTATAAACTATCAGAGAGAGCGAGTTGAAGGTGAAGTCTGGTAATCAGGTCGGACTTGTGGCAACATGGTTACATTTAGCAATAAGGATTTTGATTAGATTGTGTAAATTGCTGGAAAGTCTTTGCACAATTATTGACAAACCAACTGGCAGCTGGATTTTCTTTTTATTGTCTATTTAGCTGTAAAAGAATGACCTTGTTAGATGATGTGACAGATTATACAGTTGGGTGACAAAGGTATCTAAAGAAATCTTTGATGATGTGTTTTTTATTGAGGATCTTAGCATAAATCTATAATATGCAGTGGGTTTCTAACATCCAAACCAATTAAGATAGAGAGATTCAAGTGTTATTTTATTTTTATCAAATGAATCAAAATTAGAAATATTGTAAATTTTCTTAAATTTTTATGAAAGAATGTTAAACCATGACCAAAAAATGTTGGAATGGTAACATAACAAATAGCATATTTTCAGGGAGCAATTATATTCTTCTTTATAATATATACTGGTTGACATTTGGAAATTCATGCTTTTGTTTTAAGAAAGCAAAAACTAAATATGATAAACTTTAAAGATATAAGCACTTTTGGAAGGAATATTTTTTTATTTATCCCTTTAATAATGTAAAAAGTCAAAAAAAAAGGTTATAAAACTACCAGTAAATTGGTTTTCAATAATAACCAGTTTAGTTATCTCCCCCTGAATAAGGTTTAAGGGAAATCTTCAATAATTCAGTGTAACTTTAAAATATGTTGTTTGTAAAAATATAGATAAGAGGCATTTTATTTAGCTCATGAATTTCTGTCTGAAAAAATTATAATAAATTAGTAGTTTCATCTACATGCAAGCAACATATTCAAGATCTGCATTTTGATGCTCACCTTAGCAATTTCAACATAAGCATCAATGAATTTAAGCTCACATTCGATAAAACTTTTTTTTGTTTTTTAAACTCACATTGATCAGCTTATCATAGCTTTTTAATAAATCCAATTTGATGAATCTATTTTTCCCCAACCAGTTTTTATTTGATTTATATAAAAAGCTGATTGAAAATCTCTGCAAAATTTTTAAGAAATCTCAATTTTGTTTCTCTTGGTAACAAGCTATTTTGCATTTGGTTTGATTTCATGATAAAAAAAAATTAAAGAACTTAAATTGATTTCAACATATCCAAAAATTGGAAAAACAACAATGCAATACAGAAACATTGAGTTGTGATACATGTACTCTTAATTTAAGTAAAGATTAAAGACTATCCATACAAGGCCAGGTTTGGTATTGATCATCATTGTAGTAGGTCAGATTATCTATATCTTTATTGTGACGCCTCAGGTGATTCTTAGGTTTACAATCTAAAGAAGATCTGGTAAACCCCCTTGAACTATCTGTTGGGCCAAAAGATGTAATCCAACCTAATCATGCTTATGTTTCTTCATATCTATTGGGAACATGAAATATAAGAAGAATTTCTTGACAGTCTGCTTTTTTTTCAAACATTGAAGGTTTTATTAGAAAAATTACAGGCAGAAAGTATGATGGTCAGGATTTCACCAAATATGATTTTAGTGCTGGTGGCTAGTAGTTCTAAACGTTGTCTTTGCAAAATAATCAGGAAAAATTGTGTAACAGTCAAACATTTCATGAAATAACAAATTACAGTTGAATTTAATGCATGTTGGAATTGTAAATAATATAGAATATATAGAATATTATTTTTGCTTGTTTAATCTCTTATGGTATTAGCTGCGGAACCGTAGCTCTTAGGTAACATAAGGACCAAAGAGCTACGGTTCCGCAGCTATTATGGTATATGCTTTAAAATAAGCAATTATATAATAAAACTACTAAATTCAATACTTCCCATTGCTCAGTTTTTGCAAATATTCCATTTAATGTTATAAGTTAAGGCATTTTACAAAATGCCTGAAAAATTAATAAATTATTTTTAAAATATTTAAAGCCTGAATCTCATAGGCATTTTTGAAAACTGCTCAATTTTTCAGGAATTCTGCAAAATGCTTGTAACATCTATATTTCAAAAATAGAGGAACATCCCTATGCATTTCATACATTTCATATTTATAATATAAACAGCCATTCAAATTCTATATTCATAGTCTTTTATAATTTTACAGGAGTTTTTTGTTTGTATTTATAAATATGAACATGTTTAACATGTATAAAGGTTGGGCATCGATTCTTAGAATATTTACAAGTAATTAAAGTTAGTTTATTTTTGCTTGTAATAATCTATTTCATCAAGTATAGGAATCACATTAATGAATTTCACATTATTGCCCACTATTGGGAATTTTCAATGATAAATGCATGTATTAAACTCAGAAGCAGTACAGGCTGACATCTCCTGCTTACCTAAGTGCACAAAATAATAATGATGAGGGCTGGACAAACAATTCTGTTCAGAAAATAATAAATTTCCAATGATTCTGCCAGCAGGAAGTTTATTGATAGAATGCATCTGAGTACAATTATTTTGATTGATATGTCTATTAGACTTTCATCAGGTGTAACAAAGTACCTGTCACACAAAAATAAATATTGTTTTATTTCCCCAGGGTCCCCTGCTAACAGTTCGGAGCTGGAAATCGGAGATGAGATCATGAGCATTAATGGGAAGAACTTGACCAATTGTTCTCACCTGGATATCATCAATCACATTCACAAGGTATAATTCATACTGTTATTGCAGGTAGATGATTAGAAAATGATCAGCTGATTTATTTTTGAAGATTTAATTAAAAATTTGAGAGGGAAATCAATCTTAAACTGACTTGATTACCAGAGGTTATCAGTTTTGTCTGGAAATAATGAAGAATTAATTCAAATGCAGTTTGATGACAATAATATCAGCTATTCAAATCAAAATATTAAAGAAAACAGTTGGGACATGCAGCAGAGATGTATATATACCCAGTTAGCATGTCAACCTGGCAATTTAGTAAATAAATAATCAATCAATTTAGAATACAAATCTTCTGTTCCTTCTTTGCATACAAGGATCTGTCAACACTTCCTTCTACTTATAACATCAGCCAATGAAATTCCTGCTACACATTTTTGAAGATGTGCATGATATTATGACAAAACCAGAGTATCCCAAAAGGTCTTAAAACAGAAAGTAGACTTAGTGTTCCTTGAAGCATATTGTCTTTAATAATAATTAGTAGAGCAGATCATTTTCAGATCCTTGTAAGCAAAAAAAGATACAGAACTTTTATTTAAATCAGATTGATTAATAATTACATTAGATGTTTGTTTCATACAGGTTTTTTTATTATTGGCTAGCATCAGTCTAATGTCATTCTGAAATTAACATTCATTTCAAAATGAATAGTAACAGTCATGATATAAATGTAAGTTTGAGATGCTTCTTTTAGTAATTTCATAATGTAGCTCACATTTTTAGAATAAATTGCTTCCCTGCTTCATACAAAATGTACTTTGGTCAAACCTTTTACACCCCAATGAATTTACAAAAAGAATAAAATTGAGAATGGAAATGGGGAATGTGTCAAAGAGACAACAACCCGACCATAGAACAGACAACAGCAGGTCACCAATAGGTCTTTAATGCAGCGAGAAATTCCTGCACCCGGAGGAATCCTTCAGCTGGCTCATAAACAAATATATATACTAGTTCAGTGATAATGAACGCCATACTAAACTCCAAATTATACACAAGAAACTAAAATTATTAATAATACAAGACTAACAAAGGCCAAAGGCTCCTGACTTGGGAAAGGCATTCAATTTTCAAATAGTAGGCAAACAATGAAAAGTCATAGAAAAGATATATTACTACTTCCTTCAACATCCTACATTGGAAATAATGTTAATCAAACTAATTGTGTATTGCAAGATTAATCAAAAGGAATGCTTAATTATAAATTTTTCAATTTGGACTATCAGGGCTAATTCTACATATGTGATCCTTTAGTAATAGATTAATTGATTGGGTCTTGAAATACATATGTTGTTATTTAATTCAGTCTGGATTCTGATAATCAGTCACTCTTCCTTCTTCATGAAGGGTGCCAATTATATTATAACTCATTAGAGCCAACAGAATCTGACCCTTTTCATTAAGAGGTCAATCAGAACTAACGTTAAGTAATAATTTGAAAGATTGAATGTATTGTATAACATACAAATTTCAAAACCTTAATGCCAGCAAAAGAGTTTGGCTTTAACTTTATGACTCTGTGGTAACAGTTATAATACATGAAAAGGGATAACAGGAATACATATTCCAACACTCTGCATTTATGAAATTATGAGATTTCTACACCATACTTCTTGTATAGTCACACCTTTAATAAAATTGAGAATGAAAATGGGGAATGTGTCAAAGAGACAAAAACTCGACCACTGAGCAGACAACAGCCAAAGGCCACCAATGGGTCTTCAATGCAATGAGAAACTCCCACACCCAGAAGAGTCCTTCAGCTGGCCCCTTAACAATATGTATACTAGTTCAGTGATAAAGGACATCATACTAAACTTTGAAATTATACACAAGAAACTAAAATTAAAAATCATACATCTCAACCCTCCCCCTAGTCCGTGATTACTCTGACGTCCAACGGCTGTTTTGCCAGACAAGCTGGGGCCGTTGGACGTCAGAGTAATCTCGGACTACCCTCCCCCTAAACTGGGACAGTCGTATAACAGTACAACATAAGAATGAATTATAAAAGTCAGTTGAAAAAGGCTTAACTCATCAGATGGACAAAAATACAAGTGGACATGGTAAACCTGTTTTTTGAGATCTCAACCCTCCCCCTATACCTCTAGCCAATGTAGAAAAAACAAACACACAACAATACCCACAGTAAAACTCAGTTTAAGAGAAGTCTGAGTCCAATGTCAGAATAGGTAACAAAAGAACCTAAACAAAACAACAATAATACATAAATTCAAAGGACTACAAGCAGTTACTGGCATGCCAGCTACAGGACTCAATTAAACTGATTAAAAGGTTTGTCTTCATCATATGAATATCAAGCACAGTGGCGTAGCTTGCATGTATGCTCAGATGCTCAAGCATCCACATCAATTTGACAAAAAACTTTTTTTTTTTAATACAGTGAAACCTAGGTAAACCGAACCCTGATAAAACCGAATTTCAGTTTAAACCGAGAATAGCTTCCAATCATTTCCGAAGCTGTATGCGTGGTTTTTCCTCTATGTAAACAAGATGGATAAAAAAAATCTGAAACATCATATCCTAATATTGTTTTCTTTGCCACGAAAGACGACGACTCTATTTGTAATGAAGTGTTTTTATTCCAGGACTCACGAATACCATTTTCCATCTAGGTACATATAGTAATGTTGTTTTCAATAAAAGATCAGAGATCCAATGTCCCCCGCATCCAAGATACATTTTTATGTACAAGAGGGCAAAACTAAACAAAGCACTTTTTATTTTTTTTAAATTTATATCTCGAGAGCTTCCAGACAAATACAATGAGATTTGCATTTATAATTTATATTTCCAAGGGGCATATATTGGTTAAAAATATTTGATCAGGATTTATACTCGCATGTGTGAAAGACATTGCTGCATGATGATATACGTTTCACAAAAATCTGGCAAGAATTGTACAAATGACAGCGCTAACAAGACTGGACGGACGGACGCCCGGCATTTCCATATCCTCTCGCAGAAATGAGTTAAGACAAGGAATCAAAACCCCCTTTGGGAGGCTGCAGTCAAATTCCAGGAAAGGAGGGGTGTCACTTCGGTTCCTATTACATTAAATATTTCTGAATTTAATGACGGTAGTATTGTTCATAAAATTCTGTTGGAAATATAATGTATACTGGTGGGTATTTTGAAATTAAACGAAAATCTAACCAGTATCGAATTCTAGGGGAATACACTGACATGCATACAGAAAAAAAAAAAATTTCTGCATAAAAACGTCCCAAAATTTTAAGTTCCCATCCACATCGTTCCAACTCTGGCTACGCCACTGAAGCACAATCTCTCCTGTTAGTGGTTTTGTATTATACCATAATAAAATATATGAGAAGAATATAACACCTTGAAATATGGTTATCAGCAGAGAACCTTGAACAATAGACAAAGATAACTTCTGTCTGTCTGTCTGTCTGTCTGTCTGTCTGTCTGTCTGTCTGTCTGTCTGTCTGTCTGTCTGTCTGTCTGTCTGTCTGTCTGTCTGTCTGTCTGTCTGTCTGTCTGTCTGTCTGTCTGTCTGTCTGTCTGTCTGTCTGTCTGTCTGTCTGTCTGTCTGTCTGTCTGTCTGTCTGTCTGTCTGTCTGATATATTGTAGGTGTGCATGTGGTAAGGGTTTTGATTTTGATTTATAAATTATTAGAAGGTTTGGGATACCAAAAACAGAACAACATGGCCATGATGACAAGCTGTCTGTCTGTCTGTCTGTCAGATATATTGTAGGTGTGCATGTGGTTAGGGTTTTGATTTTGATTTATAAATTATTAGAAGGTTGGGGATACCAAAAACAGAACAACATGGCCATGATGACAAGCTGTCTGTCTGTCTGTCTGTCAGATATATTGTAGGTGTGCATGTGGTTAGGGTTTTGATTTTGATTTATAAATTATTAGAAGGTTGGGGATACCAAAAACAGGACATGGCCATGATGACAAGCAATTGAATTGAAATATTAAATTACACTCAAAATACATTAATAAAATATGAAAAAAGTATATGAAGGACCAAAACACCAACTTGGAGTTTGTCTGCCAAGAAGGATATAAAAAAATACTGTAAATGCATGGTGACAGTAACAACAGGAAACAATGAATGTAAATGGGCTATGAAACAGATTAAGGTAATATTTTGCATACTGCTTTGGGTTATTGATATATTACTGAAAAATGGAAAAAAGTCATATATCTATTTTATCTTGAATTATGAGTGATTGAAATATTTCAAAATACATTAACAACTGTTTAGAAAGCACATAAATTCAGTGAAAAACAGTTTTAAATTGGTACTGGCTACGGTTACATGGAAATGTAACAATAATAAAATTAATATTGTTACATTGGAGACTAAATGCCGGAATGCATGGTTGGGTAAGGACCTGATTAATTATGAATGTAACAATAATTATTGAGGTTATGGTTACATTGCGTTATTGTTACACGAAAAGCAGCAAATGTACGATGGGACTATAGTAATATGTACTAAATAATAAAAGTTGAAAACATTTATTTTATATTTACAATACATACAATTATAACATACAATTATTTTTATTTTTATTTACAATGACATTTTCTACATATCCAGTAAGTGGTTTTTGGAGCATGTTACAGTCAAACACGTTTTTTATGAATCCACCATTTAAACACCATTTGTTGAATAATAATATTTATTATTTATCATTATTACAAGTATTATTTAGTTACAATATGAAAGAATTAAGCAACAAAACTAGAGAAGATTTAAGTTTCATAAATCTAGCGTACATTGCTGTTTTTCATGTATCAATAACGCAATAATTATTGTTACATTCGTATTTAATTGGTCCCTTACCCAACTTTGCACTCTGGCAATTAGTCTCCATGTAACCGTAGCCAGTGCCTTTTAAATTTGTCTTATATTCATCAAATTTCAAATACAGATTTTTCTGAACTATATGTAAATTGTTGATACATAAATTCCCATTGTGATGGTGTAAAATAATTACAGGGTCTCAGACACAGGCACTTTTTTCTATCTACTGGAAGCTTCCCATGGATAGATAGAAACAAGTGCCTGTGGTTATGGACTTTATTTTAACAGTATATATCAATCAAACTGGTGTTGTATGTGAAAAGATGCAACAAAACGTCCAAATAATTGTAACTTTGTCGCATTGTATGCCATATAACTTTTTTGAAACATAGTAATACAAGGTGTGCTGCTTTTTTATGTGGATCTCATTAGGGTCTAAGTGCACAGGCACTCGTTTCAGAATTTGTTTTTCCTATATACCTTTATAAAGGTATATAGGAAATTTTTTTCTGAGACTAGTGCCTGTGTCTTAGTGTGATGCAGGACTGGCAATATTTTTGGTAAAACTGACACATGAAAGTCACATTAGGTGCAAAAACAGGACAAAAATTGGTCAAAAATTGGACATAACAATTGAAATTACATTGGAACTCTGTTCTTTTAATCAATTTGAGATTTGTGATAGAAATACAAATCTTCAGCTTAAGAAAAACTTGATCTAAGGGAGATAATCCAAATAAAAAAAGATAAAATTTCCAAAAAAATAACTAATGGAATATTCAGACAAGATAGCGTCCATTAACTTATAATAAATATTTAATTTATTTTGTTCTTTTGCCAACATTTTTTGTAACTTCGTATTTGAAACAATGATGTTTGTTTACATTTTCATTGCCGTAAGCGATCTAAATTGTGACCCAGATTACGAGCGGCCATCTTAAATAATTCACATAACTTTGGGTGATTAAAAAAGGTAATTTTCGTTAAATGCTATCGGATAATAATCTTGTTTAACATTCTGGTAAGATATCTTCCTTAAAATCCGACCGTTTATGATAGTAACTAACGAACTGACTTCTCTTTGAAATTGTTATCGTACTTCTGTTATTGTCGCACCTGTGAAGTTGACTTCCGCACAAAGTTAATCATCCTATTGTCTGCTTGTTTTGGTCAGTATGCTTTGATAATCAGGTTGAACGTGTGTTGATACATCTGCACATCGACTGCTGTTTATAAAACCTAGCTGTCTAAAATTAAAGTGGTAAGCCTGCGACTGTAGACATACGTTATTTTGCCTTGAAATAAAGGTGACATGTATTAATGTATAATAAGTTAATAGAGTTTGAGAACAGTGCTGTCATACACGAATCCGTGTCCGTTCGCCCTGATTCACGTTCGCCCAGGGTCCATTCGTCCTGATATTTTTTTATTATTATTATTGTCTACTTCCATAATCATGATAATGTTTATTATTTGTACAGAGTATGATAAATATTGATGACAAATTCGCTCAATATTTGTATTTCTGCAACCAAATAATCAGTTTCCGTTTTATTTGCATAGTAGAATACTTGAATACAATGTATTTATCTTTATTAATATATGCGTTATAACTGTTACAGTTTAAATAAGTCAATTTATGCAGTATAATATGGCGATAAAAGAACTTGTAAATTCTTTCCATGATTTACAATTCGTAAATGACTGTTTTTACTCATTTCAAACAGACTTATTTATCAAAACAAAACATTTTTATTATTTATCCAACAAAGATAAGTATTAAACACGCAGTGAGAATTATTATATCAATCATTGAACAATTAATACTCCAAAGTAAGCCATCAACTTTTAAATATTTCCATGTTTTTTCATTAATGTCAAGAATTTATACCATACAAATATCTGAATAAGTTTGATTAAACTTTTATGCCCTTAATATTAATATTTTGAAATAAAAGTATGCAGGGCGAACGGACTCTATGGGCGAACAAACTTAGGGCGAACATGCAATCCAGGCGAACGGTCCCGATACCGTCATACACAGAGATAATTTACCAGCCTAAATGATGCTGCAAAAAAAATCAGAATTTATAAGATAGCTATAGCAAAAGTCAAATTATTGTGCCGTGAAAATGGGAAATGGAGTCTAGCGGGACAAGGGAAATTACAAAAAATGAGAATTGCATGCGTACATACATGTAGTGTAAGCAGGATAGGGGAATCTAATAAAACAGTAAGCGGGATCCTGGATTAGAACCCCCAATGAGACCCCCTCTGATGTCAAGTGTCGCAGATTCCCAAATAGTCGAATAAGAAAATTTAGTGTTTTCCCTCTTATATAGCAACCATGTTGCAAGTTCCTTTTATATATTCTTATACTGTTAATTATTATTTACAATCCCTCAATTGGATAATCTATTGCTAGTGCTAAAAAATAAACTTTTAATTTTACTTAGAATGGCACATATATATATGTACATGTATATAACAATAGAAAATGGAGCAATTTCTGCTGAAGAACATGAAAAAACATCCTTTATTTCTTTTCTTTTTTTTAAAGTAAATAAATTTTAATTTTGGTAAATCAGCTTAGCACTATTCATCTTTTGGAAATACTGCTGATAAATATAAAATACTTCCAAGCTCTATTATTGTGTAATGCCTACTAATGGTTTCATTTAATAAAATCATAACTTGTATTAATTCTGTCATCATTTTATCAGATACAATGTGCAAACAGCATTTGCCTCTGAAATATCAGTCACTTGACATTGATAACTGTACATGTAGGTTGTGTTCTATATACATGTATATATATTCAATATGTTTTATATTCTAAATTATTTTTTCAGTGTATCAAGTCAAGATCTATTTCATTGCGAGTAAAAAGAAAGAAAGATCTCAACAATTTGAATGGTATGGTAACATATTTCTGTTGATTTTCACAAAAATTTTATGCATAAATGATGACATTTATTTACAAGTTACCAATAATAAACACTAGCCTATTTTATTGAAAAATTTATCTCCAATTAAAAAAAAAAAGCTGCTCCAGTCATGCTTCAGTGATTCCCTATATTATCAACCAAATTTTTTCCCACAAAGGGGAGTGGGGCAGCAGTCCCCCCCACCTGGATCCGCCTATGTATAACAATTAAATAATGGCATAATATATTTTTTTACAAAAAACAAATATGACAGATCAATGACACCACTTAACTGCAGGCTCCTGACAATGAACATGACTATGACAGTAATATGCTAGTTGGGTAATGCTTGGCACAACAATGTGTTGAAATCTTAATGTCTATAGATCTACAGATGCCTTACAATCTTTTTCCTGCCCACATCAAGTAAAACACATATAAAAAAGAAGATGTGTTATGATTGCCAATGAGACAACTCTCTACAAGAGACCAAATGACACAGAAATTAACAACTTTAGGTGTCAGACCACCATTTGCTCCCTCCAATTTAGAACATATGTAAAAGTAGCCCTATTCTGACACAAAATAGTGCTTTTGATGTAATTGTTTACTTAAATTAACCAACAAATTTGCAGAAATGAAACTTTTGGTGAAAGAGAAATATATTAAGACCATTTTAAGCCAGAATTCACTTTTTTATGAGTTTGCATTAAAAATTCAGGATTAATGAGCTACATAGTATACTAATTTAAGATTTCCAGAAAACCAGGGGTTATTTTGGAGTAGTCATTTTCCCAAAGGCCATTCTTTTTTAGAAGATTTTAAACATGGGTTGAAAATTGGCATGTAGAGA
>CM034350.1:59404665-59431979 GCA_019925275.1 Mytilus edulis | reverse complement strand
GAGGTGATACATGTACAATACAGGATATACCTGGTTTCTATGATGTTAAACTAAAGGTAAAATATTTAGAAAGCTGTGAAAATTGCAAAATATGGTTGAACAGAAAGGGATTTTTGATTAGTGGTCTGACGCCTATAGGTCACTGTTCAGCCTTAAACATTACGTAACAAAGCATATGCAGGCATAATCAGCTATTCAAGGTCCTTAAATGATGAATGGGAAACAATTTCAATGAGAAAACTAACATGTATGCTTGGTGTGAAAAGTTTATTACTCAAACAACAGCTTCCAATAAATGTTGATATAACAGGTGGAATGGTAATAAAAGGTATAATTGAAAACCCCATATACATTGTTACAATAAAATATTTCCTGTCTTCCAAGGAAATTTAAAGTTTGAAAGATCTCAACTCTTTTGGCTTCTGTGAAATACATTTGTACATAGTAATTAGTATGGTTTCAAATAAAAAAAAATACACAAAACACATACATGTATAATTTATATTTGTATCTACATACTGGACATATCACTTTGACATTCAAGCACCAAAATGAAAACAAAATATTCAAATAAAAATTCTATATGAAGATATGAAGGCAAAAACAAAACCAGTCAGGCAGTGCAAAATAAAAGTACAATGATAAGTACACTTGACCGGGATTAAACAGTTTTATCTTTAAGTTAAATATTTAGTAATCTTAAATCACTGAGTATGTAGAATTTTGAATAAAAGATGGAAAAGGGACCATTTAAATTGTCTTACATTTATATTGACTTTAACACTTTCATAAATTCATTACTAACAATAATTGACCATAAGGGAGTTATTATAGTAATTATAGGAATGTCCACTCAAAATTTCAATTTAACCAGTATTAATGCCAGTATTTCTGGTATTGACTGTCTGGTTTTATTTTCAGCACACATTCTAAGTGTACTGTACTATTTTCAGTTGAACATTTTGATAAATAGATGATATACATGTAGGATAGAAAGTTTATTTCTTTCTAAAAATCAAAAATTAGCCATTTTATAAGGGTCACATCAATTGATCTATGGAATTGAAGGTTATTGTAATCAGTTAGTCTGTCCTTCACATTAATGAATTAAACTTGATAAAATTATTCACCCTTACTAGGGGGTATGTCATATTTGAGGAAGAAAACTGTGCATTGTTGTAAATATAACGAAATTCGATGAGACTGTCGCAGAAGTGATAGGTTTAGCGCTATAAAACCAGGTTCAATCCACCATTTTCTACATTTGAAAATGCTTGTACCAAGTCAGGAATATGACAGTTATTGTCCATTCCTTTTTGATGTGTTTTGTCATTTGGTTTTGCCATGTGATTAGGGATTTTCAGATTGCATTTTCCTCGGAGTTCAGTATTTTTGTGATTTTACTTTTTATGGTAAAAAACAAAGCTTGTAAGTTATCCCTGTGAAGGTATGTATTCTCAAACTTTAAAACTGCTTAGAGGTTGGGGAAAATCTAGTCTGTGGATAGGTACACAAGTTCTGGCCATTGTGGGTATTTGCGAAGATAAAAGTTAAAAACGGAATAACCCTAATTTTAAAATAGCATGATTGATGGCCATCACAATTTACATTTTGCTCTGATAGGGAAATCTGTGATGACTTACATCACTATCATAAAAAAAACCAATCATCCCTGAACTCCAAAGGGTTTAAAGTTTGAGAGCCTTAATAATTTTTGAACATATTTGCTTTGTTGAACTTAGTTTTTGTACACAACTGTGGATGCTTTATACTGGAATAGTGTGTATGGGTTAATCTAGTAGTGTTAAATAGCCTTGTCAAATTTCATCCTTTAACTCCAAAGGGTTTAATAGTTGTAGGGAGGAATCTATGTTTTTTACTGTGAATTATAGTGAACCAATTTCTTCCTTGTAAAAGACACCTGGTATTAGTGAATAATTTAAGTATCATTTGATAGGATTTCAATGAACATGATTAACCCCGCCACATTATTTATGTATGTGCCTGTCCCAAGTCAGGAGCCTGTAATTCAGTGGTTGTTGTTTGTTTATGTATTACAAATTTGTTTTTCGTTAATTTGTTTTTATGTAAATAAGGCTGTTGGTTTTCTCGTTTGAATTGTTTTACATTGTCATAACGGGGCCTTTTATAGCTGACTATGCGGTATGGGCCTTGCACATTGTTGAAGGCCGTACGGTGACCTATAGTTGTTAATGTCTGTGTCATTTTGGTCACTTGTGGACAGTTGTCTAATTGACATTCATACCACATCTTCTTTTTTATATGTAAATAGTGTTTATAAGACTTGTTTATCTTTGAAAGAAAGTGTTTTTTATTGAGATGTGTTTCTGTAAGTTGTCAGTCCAAGGAGTATTACTTAATATGATAAATTACAAATCTTATTGATTTTTACAAGTTATACTAGCGATGATGAATATTTTGTTTTCAGTGAGTTCTTTCAACCCAAAATCATCTGTGAGTTGCTGCATTTAAAATATTCTTTTATACAACAGAAAATAAACCTTTTATGCCCTTGTCACAGATGAAATATTGTGTAATTCTGATACTTTGTGTTGGTACACAAAAATGAATTCTGTCGGGATAAGTTATTAGTAAGAATATATTATATAGATTCTACCACTAAGTTATTAGTAAGAATATATTATATAGATTCTACCACTAAGTTATTAGTAAGAATATATTATATAGATTCTACCACTGAATCCGATCTGTTAGGATGTTTTCCTGTCAAGATTTTCTAATTTAAAACTTGTCACTAGCCAAGCATTTTAAATATTCAAAGGTATTGGATTTTGTTTCTTTAATTGATAATTTTACAATACAAATGCAAACTACCGAATGCAAATTACCATTCTTTTTCATTGTTTTGTTCTTTTCATATGACAGCATCAGACATGGTCGCCTTTGTATTTAAACATCACATTATGATAAAATCACAGGAAAGCAAGAAAATTTGAACTCTTATTGACCAAAGAAGAACGGAGATCAAGCAAATCACCCATTGATTGTAAAATATAGTCTCATCTGGTTGGGAAATGGAATCAACTAAGAATTAAGAAAATCTTTTCTAAATCACATGTTAACTTGAGTCATTCTCCAAATCTTTATCATTTTAAAATTTTGATAAAAATGATTCTGAATGAGTCATGTACAACTAGATAATTTTTGTGTTTAAATGTTAAGATATTTTTTATACTTTAAGCTTAAATTATTACTATCAAACTGTAGTGGAATTTAAATGGTTTTAAGATGTAACAGTCAGATAAGGTGAAGCATTGTGTGTATGCCATATGGGGGATCACTATCAAAACAATCCTGACCTTTGAAACAATACTTTAAAGGCTGATGCAAAATAGATTATCTTTTGTAAACAAGGAAAAAAATCATAATAACATTGGACAGCACATGTTGAAAGAATTTAGAATAGAATTGGAGTGTGACTGTTTTAAGGGTTGGTTCTATTTACAATATTAGATTTTTTGTTGAAAAGGTATGATTTAATTGAATAGTTTAAGAAATTATGTTTCTATCTTTTTAATCATTTATGTAAGTTTCATTATGGTTAACGTGAACTTTGAATATATAAGAGTAACAAGTAATTTATCTTTTTTGTTTTGCCATTGTCACTTTGTGAAAAATACCTATAAAAAATCTTATCAAACTTGTTAAAGTCAAATGTTGTATGTCACTTATGAAAATAAACAATTTTTTACATAGATGAATGTGTACATGGTATACAACAACTTATAATAACATAATACATGTGAAAAATAACATGATAACCTATCTTAATTGTTACCTGATAATCGTAATTGCATTAGAAAGTAGGAGGTTAACTTGTCTGAATATATTGTGTTTGGAGATTTAGGAGACTTTTTATCATGTATGTGGCATTAACAGGAAAGAGGGGTGAGTGTTGAACTGAGTCATTATGTAATGTGTGTTTTGTCAATGTCAGATGTCATTTTCAATCAAATTGTTTCTTAACTAATTTTATCTCCAAGACAACGAACAAACTTTACATTCTTTTCCCTGACCTTTTTTTCCATAATGGTATGATTCAGACCACATTTAAGGTCATAAATACTAAAATGTGACATTGTGATTTAATATTTCCTCATATTGTTGTAAGAGCTGAGATTTAAAAAGCAACATTTTGAAATTTATAATTTCTGACACTGGTAGGATTTGAGTTTGAGGTCAGTTCAATTATGTTAGAGATCATGAAATTAAAATATAAATATGGGAAAGAAGTTATTGTTGATAAATCAGAGGTACATGTATAGATGTAGTCGTCTAATTCTTATAATAACTACTTAAAGGTAAACAAATAGTGCAGCATCTTTGTGATACAGGATTTTTGTATTTAGAATCAGAAATTCCTTGTTTCTCGCTGCATTGAAGACCTATTGGTGACCTTCTGTTGTTGTCTGTTCTATGGTCAGGTTGTTGTCTCTTTGACACATTCACCATTTCCATTCTCAATTTTATTTCCATTCTGCATTTGTCTTTTTTCCCCTGTTTCTGTACAACTGAAATAACAATTGGATATTTTGATCAATATTGGACATAGATAGGTATTATGTTAGAAATGGTAATTAAATGTACCTAAAAATATGATATCACCTGTTTTGGTATGACAAGGTTAGGTAAATATGTTTATTGTTACACATGTACACTTATACAGGTGTTGTATGACAGGAAAACATTGGGAAAAAAGTTACATGCATGATATTTATATTTTATAAAGGATCACAAGGGTATATAAATAATCCTGAATGGAAAGTAAAACTAGTGCTTACAAACCTGGAATAATGTCATATGAAATTAAATATTAAACTAAATACCATTAAGTCAATTATATTGTATACTATTGAAATATATGTGAGTAAAAAAGGTGCGTTTAAATAGGGTTATTAACAGGTCGGTGGATACAATTATTTACGAATAAGTGACTAACCGAAGACCTGTTTAGTAGACCTGTACAATGAAGAAAATTAAAAACAGATACAAATGACTAGATATGATTGTATGTATTAAACATATAACAGTAAACTTGTGGCAGTGATTGTTTCGATGAGAAACTGCCCCCAGCAAATGTTCATAATGACATTACCTACGAAATAAGTATCTCTTTATGGTGGTTTTAAACTGTGTCAATTCTGGGATTTTTATTGAGGTGTTGGATTTCTCCATACAATAATTGTTTTATAGTCAATCCATCTTATGTTCTTATTTATTATGAATAGTGTTACATGAAAATTTAATTTCTTGTCACATGTTATATCATATTTGACACTGACCTTCAGTTAATAAAAACAAATCAACTGAAAGAGGAAAATCATGTAAAAGCTAAATACTATGAATACATTATTATTATTTGGATACCAATTTTTGTTGATCTTGTGGGTGGGTATATAAGCTTAAGTGAAAGGTCAATGAAGTAAAAAATATCTATACACTTGTATGCAAAGACTGCTACATGTATACCATAAAATCAAATATCTTCGAAAATAGATGTTCCTTACATCCATGAATATATGTACCTACAAAATAAATTAAGCCACATGTACAGTAGCTAGAAATAAAACTGTCATACTGACAAATATGTTATACTTCTATCAGGTCTATAATGAAATTATATTCCTATAAAATTGATGTGAGAATATAAACAATATATATATCTATAGAAAACATTTCTATTTTCAGATCGTTCCAAAGTAAAAGAAGCTTATGTGATAGCAGTAGAAGATGAAGCACAACAAAGATTGGAAAAGCTGTCATTACTTCATAAAGTGCAAGCAGTTGATATGACAAAATTAGCTTCTGATATAAGTGAAAATTCATCAATCAATTCAGAAAATTGTGTAGAATTAAATCCTGTGAATCAAACAACAGTATCTGTACAAACCCATACACCTAATGTAACTAATGGATGTATTGAAATGACAGAATTAGGAAGCATGGAAATGGAAGCAACTAAAAAACCCAAAACGGAAAAACGAAAGAAAAATGCAAGTAATCAAAATTCTGATCAGGACTCGCCGATTTTAGAGGCGATCCAAAACAGTGTATTTAATGCAAATGAAAGTTTTAGTGATTCAATGCAAGACTCGTTTGATCAGGAGGATAGCACACATCGGGAAATGGCAATTGACTGTCCAGACAATTTCATTGCTTCTGTGAAAATTCCGCCCAAATACCCTCCATCTTATCAAAACTCCACAGAATCCTTAAAAACACCACCAACTACTCCATCAAAAAGCTTTCATCAAAATGAGGACAAAAATATGACAGATTCAACATTGAAATCAGCATCTGACATCATGTCAAATGGCCGTCAAAATCATTCTATTAATAAAGATCAGTTAGAAAGATTACATAAACATCAAGACGATTTACGTAAACGCAGAGAAGAAGAAAATAGACTGGCAAGAGAAGACGAATTTCTACGCACTTCATTGAGAGGATCTAAGAAATTACAAGCATTAAAAGAAAGAAAACAAATAGAACCACAAGGCGTTATCAATACTGCTTATGACAATAGTGTGGATGATTTAGATAATTTAGATGATGGTTTTAGTAGTGTTCATGGACCTTTCGAAAAAGAGAGATATATGAAGAAAAACGTTGGTATGTAAAACCTCTGATACAATTGCTACTTGAAAAAACAAAGCGGTGAATGCATTTTTTAGGTTTTAAATTGTACATGTAGTATTCAATGACAGAGCATATTGACTTCATTTCTGTTTTGAAATTTATACAATTATTCACCTTTTCCAGCTTCAGTTTCGTTAAGACCTACAAGTAATGCAAGGTCCATCCTTTCACATGTTGTTAGTATTACAATCAAATAAAAAAGTACGACCTTCACACCTGACCGCCAAATAGATGTCTTTTATCCAACCAATTTTCCATCCAGGTTAGTATCAGCCTGAAATATGTTTATAAAGAAAATTTCTAGCAAAATTTCATATTTCACAGAATTTTAAAAGTTTTTTTTAGCTAAATAAAATTTGATTGGCCTAAACTGGCGATGTAGGTTGGTGCTGAAGTTGACTCCACATTTCCATTGAAATTTTGGACTAACAAATACAACCCCAGATCATTATGAATAGAATGTGTCAATGTGGTATATATGATGTACAAAATGTACCCTGAATATTTATTCATGCCTGGCTTCATGTAAATGTGGTTAACCTCATCATGTTGTACATGTACATGTTATCATTCATTCCATTCACAAGTTCGAAAAAAATCACATACATGACATTTAAATTTAGTAATAAGTTATTATTAAACCACACAATCACATATACATTATAGCTGTCTGTTAAGATTGAAGTTTACATTTTCCTCACTTTTTTGTGTGTTTTCTTGTTTCCAGGTTCCACATGCATGTTTTAGAAATTTGTTCTGATTTCTGAATAAATTGTTGATTATATGTTTTCTGCATGTTTTAGCTGAGGAACAAGTTTGCATTGTTTTCCAAATTAATTTTATATAATATAACTACTAGTTAACTGGAGATATATTTATTATCACTGAACTAGTATATATTTGTTTAGGGGACAGCTGAAGGATGCCTCTGGGTGCGGGAATTTCTCGCTGCATTGAAGACCTGTTGGTAACCTTCTGCTGTTGTCTGTTATATGGTCGGGTTGTTGTCTCTTTGACACATTCCCCATTTCCAATTCCATTCTCAATTTTATATGGAATATCATCAATATTTGAGAAATTAAATTATCACATTCATAATAAAATCTATAAAGATATCATGTTCAATATCTCATTCAAGCAGTACAAATTTTACAATATACATTACATTACCATGATCATGATGTTTAAAAGGCCCTTGGGAGAATTCTGAAACACTTTTTTGACAGAATTTAACAAAACTTGTCACCTCTGTTATTGCCAAGAACTATCCACTTACAGATAATGGACTCATAAATATTGCTTCCCTGTGCCAGTGTCAGTAAAATACAATGAACCTGTGGCCTACATGAAATGAAATATGATACTGCATGGAGAAGTTTTTGTTAGTTGTGGCTTATGTTTTTATCATATTAGTGGAAAATGTGACCAATTAATCATATTGTTATTACATAATGTATAAAAAGTCAGTTCTTACAAATGTTGGGATGAAAAGCGAATGAGAATAAACATTTTTAAGATAATATAAGGAAGAACACAAAATGGAAACACTTATATTTTTTTTTATGATTAATTAGTCAACATCTGTAAATTTAAAAATGTAATGTATGTGACTTTTATTTCTAGGACTAGACGACTTATTCTCCTCTCTACAGCACATCAAGACTCAGCTCAACTCAACTGATGATAAAAGCCAGATATCAATTATTCAACAATTGTTTAATAATAACCAATTCAGAAAGGCTGTCCAAGTACACAACAAAATAATTCAAGTGACCTCCCGCTCAGCTGTCTACTCACCAGATGGCAGCAACGCATTACAGACGTCCAATGAAGTAATGACCGTGCTACAGCATACACCTTCACCTTATGCAAGTGATCTTACAGATTTGCTTTCCATGCCAGGTTTTAAAGTAAGTTGTCAACCAGACACGTCAACATCTTTGGATAATTGTACAATTTGATAATACAAAATCACTTCAAATATATTGACATGTAAATGCCTGCATTAGTCTTCATGCTTAACAACAGGCCCACAAGCCCAGGCTTGGAAAATTGCTTTTTAGGTCTGTTTAAACTTCTCTACAGGATAACAGAATCCAACATGAATTTTCCTAAAATTGAGCTTCAGGGCCTTTGGATTCAAAAGATTATCGTGGAAACTTCTACATAACTGATACTCAAATTAGCTACATACTGTAATTCATGTAGTTGATCTTACTTATATCCTCATCATCAGTAATAGGCATCTAAAAAATTGAGGTGACTGTGAAAAAAAAATCATTTTGTTTTGTAATGTAAATGGAGACCAACCATGACCAGTTTATAAGTATAATTTTGAAAATAATTCTACAGGTAAATCAAATAGATCGGAAACCTTGGTTTACCTAAAATGTCCATTTTACCCATCTAACACTGAATCCATCAGTGCATGCTTCAATCAGTCACACTTTTTATCAATAATATCCCCAAAGTATGACTGATGATTCATATACTAGCTATACCATCCAAGTGTGAATATCTAATGGATGATCACTATAACCATAGAATATACTACCTATACCATCCAAGTGTGAATATCTAATGGATGATCACTATAACCATAGAATATACTACCTATACCATCCAAGTGTGAATATCTAATGGATGATCACTATAACCATAGAATATACTACCTATACCATCCAAGTGTGAATATCTAATGGATGATCACTATAACCATAGAATATACTACCTATACCATCCAAGTGCAGAGATGGGTCCGATTACTTTCAATGTAATTGATTAAATTACAATTACTTTGTCATTTGTACGATTAAATTAAATTAATGATTACATCATTTCTGAAAGTATCTGATTAAATTAATGATTACATTGACAAAGTAATCATGATTACATCTGATTACAATGAATTTAAAAACAAAACATTTTGAATGATGTGAATGAATAAATGTTCAATATAACTATAGCATTTTTGAGAAAGTATTTCATTTGGTTCAATTATAAAATGATAACTTTAAATTAAACTTCATTTATTTAAATAAACACCAAATTTCACTACATATTTATACATTACACTTTATCACCAATGATCTCTGAATTATTTTGAATTGAATTTAATAAAGATATATCATAATCAAGATTTTTTTGTTTGTCTTCTGACCGCTCTTTCATAATTTATATGTATTCCAAGTTGCAGTTTATGGAAGTTTAAATATGGATGAAATAAAGTTACCAGTTAAAACTATGTTAAATTTTAATAGAAATGTTAAATCAAATTGTAAACAATATGTACATACTAAACATCATTGCATTTTACATGTCCAGTCCAAATACAAAAAAAATTAAACAACATATTTGTCCAACTTTTAATTAATGTGCTAATTAGATAAATTTTCATGTCTGATTTATCTTTTATCATATATATTTCCCTACAGCTATACTCAATTGGTAATTGCAATAAAAACAAACATTAATTAGTCTCCTACCTGTCAATTCAAAGTTGACAAAAATCACAAAAATTAACAAAAGATTATAATTCAGGGTTAAAGAAAAGTATTACTTGAATATATAACAGTTATTATCAAAAATTAATATGAAGATCATTATAAAACGATGAATATACATGTATGTACAATATCTTTTACCAAAAAGATATATAATTGTATTATATGTCTCTGCTTAGGCTAATGATGACTTTTCAGTACTGTAACTTTATTTTTTTACTGAAGTAGACATGCTTGAAGTAACCAAACCATTTTAGTATGTTTAAAATTTATCATATATATGAATAACAAAGAGGTTCATTTAATGACCAAAAACACTATTTTAGATTTTTTTCATTGTAATCAGAATGTAATCAAAAAGTAATCATGATTACAGGGTATTTTGAAAAGTAATTGATTAAATTAAATTACATGTAATCAGATTTTTGGCTGATTAATGATTACACTGATTACTTGAAAAATAGTAATCAATTACAGCTGATTAACGATTACAATTACAATTACCCCAAGTCTGTCCAAGTGTGAATATCTAATGGATGATCACTATAACCATAGAATATAACTTTCTTCATCACATTTTCTCTGAAATACAAATCACACCTACAGTAACTGTTTTAATATCAAGTAGTTCTCAATAACAAAAATAGTAAAAAAAATATGAAGAATAGCTTTATGTGAAATTCGTTAATATATTGTGTCATTAAACATTTTATCTTTATTTTATAGAACTTGTTACGAGCACATGATGGAGTTGCAGACCACCAGTCAAAACCTTCAAATCTTGGAGATGAAGATTACAGTGAAGATCCTATTTCAAATTATGGAGAGGATACAATTAGAATTATACACCTTGAAAAGACCAATGAACCTCTGGTAATTATATATATATATGGAATATTGACAAAAAGTTCTTTGATTATTTTTCTTACCATGACTAGTACATTTTAACTATGGTACTCATTTAACATACTGGAATGTTATTTACTTGCTATATTTCATCTCTGCTGGCACATACTTGAATTCCTGTTGTACCATGCTCTCTTTATAAATTAGATTGAACTGAACTGTAAGATGTTTGAAGTTTCAAATGAAAAAAAAAATTCAAATTTTGAATTTGATAAAGATATGACTTTCCTTGATTGACTTTTGATGTTGCAATAGCAATGACAATGAAATGAATAAGTTGAATAACTAATTGACTTTTGATTCCATGTTAAAAAGTACTGAAATATAAAGTAGTTTGATTTATTTTAGGGAGCTACAGTTAGAAATGAAGGTGATGCTGTGGTTATTGGTAGAATAGTTAAAGGTGGAACTGCTGAAAAAAGTGGTAGGTATCAGTCAAATATATTTCAATACATGTGTTAAAAAGTAACCTTCTTATTTTACTCATTGCCATCCTGTATATGAGTGTGTAACAAATCATTCATGTCCTTCACATTACATATATGTGTGTCTTAGTGTTGCTTTACAATAAAATTCATGAAATCTTGAAAACCATTTATTTGAACCCTGAGAAAAGGGTGTATGTAGAAAGTAGTGATATCATGATCAGAACTTTTGAATGTCTTGATGGATATCATCGGTAATGATAATTGTTGTTATTGTTGTCCACTACCTGTAACCAGAGGGCGTGAATAAAATCTAAATGTCTACAGGCAAGATCATTGTTACAAACCTTATTTAACTTGATATCCCCATGTTTAAATGTAAAATCAAACAAGCAACAATCAACCATTCTAATGCAACAACGTTTGTAACGTTCATTTTGATTGGATAACGTCACTTTCTTACATGGCATCAATTGACAATTGATGCTATGGGACGTACGCGCAAGCGCAGACGGCATATGACAGATTTTAAATACATGTTTTAACGTTGTTTTCTGTCAGTTTCATTAGAATGGAGATAACAATATTGTATTTTAAGCTCCGATGGCATCAATTTGGGATTTGATGGTCGCAAATACCCGTTTACTGTCTCCGCTAACGCGTCGCCAGTAAACTTAATTTGCGACCATCAAATCCCCAATTGATGCCGTCGGAGCTTAAAATACAATACAGTTATCTCCTAAATCAAATTTAAAAACGTTCAGTTATTTATGATAAAGATAATTTAGATATATACCTAATATACTATATTGACTTTGTAGGCTTATTACATGAAGGAGATGAGATTTTAGAAGTAAATGGTATAGACATGAAGGGCAAGAATATCAATGATGTATCTGAAATGCTGGTAAGGTTATCAATATGTTGTGACTTTGCAAAAGAAATGTGATCCAGAATAAGGAGCATACCCGTAGCCAGGGGGGGTTCAGATGAACCCCCCCTTGAAATCAAATAAGCACTGTTAAAGTCAACGTTTTGTTCAAATTGTGACTGTTAAAGTCGAGTTCATGAGTCCAACGACCCCCCCCCCCCCTTGGAAATTCCTGGCTACGGCCTGAGGAGAGGTGAACTTGGTCATGTTTTGATACAAAGAAACTTGATACAGTTAAATACTGTATAATTTCACATTTTACCAGGCTTAAAAATATCTTATTTCCAATAAACTGTAAGTAAACAGTTGAGAAATAGGGTGAAGTGTTCCTTGTTATGAAGATCCATACAAATTAGAATTCAGTATCTTCAAACATAAATAATTGCAGAATGTATCAATTGTTAATTAAAATATTTAGTTCAACAATTAAGGAAACTTCTATTGTACTCCATTAAGGAAATTTTTGCCTAGTATAGAGTAATGAAATTTCTGGTTTGCAGGCTTTTCACTATTTAACTTTCAAATGGCTTATGAGTATTTTAATTTTTCAGGCAAATATGTCAGGAACAGTTACCTTTATGATTATACCCAGTGGGGACTTCAAACCAAAACTAAGCGGTGATGAAGTCGTAAGTATTATATACCCAATGTATTCAATGTTATCTACCAAAGGACAACAATATGAATTGTCCTGTTAAATGATTAATGAATGATTGTATTTAGTTCATAAAGCATAAGGTGTGATAGGTTTTCCTTTAACAATGTGTTTAATAAATAATTGTAAGACCTCAAAAATAAGACTACAAACGTTTGATTATTTATTGACTTTAGCTTATAATGAAGAATTTCTGATACACTGCTTATGTTTAATTGAAAAGCTTTTATGATGACAGGCTTATGAAACTATCAGCTGTTTTCTGCATGCTATCAAAAACTAAGTTTTGTTAGTGTTCCTTGAAGCATATTGTCTTTAATATATGAGAGAATATTTTGGCAAGAATATAAAGTGTGTACCGTATGCATCATCAAAAAGTTTGCATTATGAATTTTTGTATAAAAAATTTGTTGATAAGCTTCACAAACTGTATGTCATGTATGTAATACTGCTGAGCAGTTGGTTATTTACATTATTTAAAGTATATAAACAAATAGAATACCTATAATATTTCAGTCATATTTTGGCAAGAATATAAAGTGTGTACCGTATGCATCATCAAAAAGTTTGCATTATGAATTTTTGTATAAAAAATTTGTTAATAAGCTTCACAAACTGTATGTCATGTATGTAATACTGCAGATCAGTTGGTTATTTACATTATTTAAAGTATATAAACAAATAGAATACCTATAATATTTCAGTCATATTTTGGCCTTGTAAGTATGGATTGACTTGTCTATTCTTTTAATCTGTTAGCTACTTAATTTAGGTGTTGCTAATTTTCTGTATGTTGTCACTAACAATTTATGACTTTTTTCCATGATTAAATAGATAAAAATCTTGATTTTGCAGTTTTCAATTTCTGCAGCATTTATGTATTAATACCAAAAAGTTTACTAGTTTTACTTTAATTTTGAATGTGTGTTTACTTCAGAATATTTATGTCCCTAAAATCCTTTAACAATAATTGCATGCAACAAACTCTTTCTTCACAAAAAGTTTAAAATGATGGATCATTTAACTGTTGAAAGAAATTGAAGTAAGAACTAGATTAATACAGAACTTTATGCATAGTCTAGCCTAGATCAAAGTATTCGAAAATAATATGTAAGGAATAACATGATTTAGAGCATTAGGCATTCAATTACATCGTAGATGCTGACATTAAATTTTTATTTCAGTCATATTTATAATTACAATATTATTTCTTGATTAAAAAATTCAAAGAAAAAAATATTCAAGATCACTGTTAAGTAAATTTTAAGAGAAATAGTACTGTACGACAATTTTGTTTGAGTATGCTTGTTGACATGAGCTGTGACTGAATTCAATGAAATTTACGGTTAACATAATGAGAACACACTTACAAAATCAGTAATCCAAAATAAACATCTACAGGAAAATATACACCCTTTGAATAATGAATGTGACTTCCTAATCATCCTCTGTAAATTATATTTTTCTATGATTTCAGGTAAATGTAAAGGCCCTCTTTAACTATGATCCAGAAGAAGATATTTATATTCCGTGTAGAGAATTAGGAATATCATTCATGAAGGGCGATATACTTCGTGTGATCAACCGTGAAGATTTGAACTGGTGGCAAGCTTACAGAGAGGGAGAAGATGAACATGAATTAGCTGGTCTCATTCCTAGTGGCAACTTTTTAGAACAGTTAGTACTCATTAATATGCATACATTTTTATTCAAAATGTGTGTGTTTGGTGGGGTAGGGTACTATGTTTGATTTGTTTTTATATTGACAGTGTTTGATGTATTAAGTTATCAAGATGATGAAAGGTATTAGTGGGAGAGAAAACGGCTATTTTAAAGATGTTCAGCAAAAAACTCATCCAGATATGAAAGCAAACTACACTTTTCTGGGTTTATACCCTGATTTTAAAGTTCTTTCAAGGATGTTATTCTTCTGCATATTTCAAAGCGAGAAAAAAAAACTGGATTTTTCATTAGCAGGTCCCTTGCTCAGATTCTATAGCAGTAGGTCAAATATATGGAAAGATTGTTATGTGTACATTTCAGTTCGGCAGGTTTCATCTGACATTGACATCATTTTCATAGTTTTGGTCAGTGTGTGGTGGGTTTTGAATTGTTTTTTATATTGACAGTGTTTGATGTATTAATTTATCAAGATGATGAAAGGTATTGGTGTGAGAGAAAACGGTTATCTTAACGATGTTCAACAAAAAACTTGTGTCTCAACTCTGATATGAAAGCAAACTATACTTTTCTGGATTTGCACTCTGCTTTTAGAGTTCTTTCAAGGATGTTATTCTTCTGCTTATTTCAAAGCGAAAAAACCTGGATGTTTCATTAGTAGGTCCCTTTCTCAGATTCTATAGCAGTAGGTCAAATATATGGAAAATTCTTATGTTTTCATATCAGTTTGGAAGGTTTCAATTGACATTGACCTCATTTTCATAGTTCATTGGTCAATGTTAAGTATTTGTGGTAAGACGTTTCAGTGTGCACTCTTTTATGGTTGCTAAATTAGATTGTTTTCATGGCTAGTATTGATCATGTGATGTTAATTCCTTACAGAATTTCACTCTACCTAAATGATGTAAAGGAAAATCATTTTAATTACTGTAGTTGTTAATCTTTCGTGAGACAAATTTACTAAAAAGGTGAAATTATAATATCCCAATACTAAAATTATCGTCAACAGTTTCAGGACAATATAAAGAACAGGAAATAATGAGGACACAAGTAATTGTTTTGAATTCTTTATATAGAAGCACTATTATTTTCATACATTTTACGAAGCATAATTATTGACTTTATACTCTACTTTCAAATCATTACATAGAAGCACTAGATACATTATGATATAAGTACAATTCAATCCAATCTATATAATGTTCTATAACACAATTAACAATAGTTCAAAACACAATATTTATAAGTTTATAATTCTGATAAAGACATGTCATGGTAGATCCTCTCAGTAATGGCTGATACAATGCACTGTTTCTGTTGAGATGTCATTGGATCTTTGACTTCTGGGTATCGTGTGACATAACTGATGATGGAAGGCATGGCTCTGTCTTGACTGAGATAAACTGTTTTGTCTGTTGATGTGCTGGTGGTTGCAGTATGGACAGCTGTTCTATGACCAGTCAGTTGATTCTGTAGGAAACGGTACCAACCTAGAGGTGTTTTGAAGGCACGACAAGTCCAGTTCTCAGATTGCGCCAGTTGTTTATAAGTGTTGTTCATGTTGAAGTACTGCTTAGGAATTGGTGACTTGGTGACTGGCTTTGGTAGATTATAAGTTGAAACAGAGCGTTGTTGAACTGTTGTTCTCTTAGATTTGGCAACTGACTTAACTGGTGTATTTGCTGGCCTTTTGGTTGGAAGAGTTTGTGACTTCACATGAAGGTTTGGAACTGTTTTGATGGATCTAAGTTTCCCTTTGGTAATGGATGGAAGAGTAGATGTAGAATCTAGTACACTTTTGGCAGGTGTAACTGGTTTGGAATCAGTAATAAACATGTTCTCAGCAGTGTTAGGTTCTGTCTTAATGCTGCAAAGTTGGTTGCTTTTAACATCTGATGCATCAGGTGAGTACAGCAACATGACAGAATAACCCTTAGGTACCTCTTTGATGTATAAGGTCATCTTAAGTCCTTCAGGCAGTGAGTCTAGATAAGCTTTGAAAGTTGCTGGTAAATTGGTGAAGTAACCCATCGTGAACTTTGAAGTGCTGACCTGATGTTTTATTTTATATTTATATGCTGATATTTTGAAAATAGAATATTGCAATAATTTCTATTGGTTGATAAAGATATCTTTAAACAGATCATCTTTTATTCTATTGGTTTATATTGGAAAAACATCATTTGTGGTTGGACAATGAAGACATTAGATTTTAAATAAACAATGCAAATTTTCAAAGGATTATTTTACTTTTAATGAAAACACCTTTCTTTCATTTACATTTGAGGAAACTGGCTTCATTTTTCTCAATAACTTTTCCTGTACCTCTGCTTTGATGAGGCTTGGGTTTGTAAACATCTTTTTGTGTATAAAGTTCAATTAGTCATTTAATTAGGCTTTTATGCCTTTAATCAGTAAGTCTCCCTAGTTAAAATTAGATGATTGGTCTAATTATCTATAAAATTTTATACTTTTGTTATTTACTTTGTCCAATTATTTATTAAATTAGAAAATTTGATTGCTAATTAAAGAATTGATTTGTAAAAAAATGAATGACAATAGGAGGAAATTAAAAGAAAAAATATTGTTGTATTGTGTGAAACTAAAGATATAAAGAAATATTAAAAAATATCTTGAAAATATGTTTATCTCAGTAAGAATTTAATAATTATTTAAACACTAAAAAAAATCTTTTTATTTAAGATTATTTATTGAAGGGTGGAAATCTTTATAATAATGAACATTGCTTTAAAGAAGGCAGATTTTCTCTATAGAGCTATTTAAACAATTCAGAATATTTCTTACATTTTGACAATAGTGCATTATCACATTATATTTTTTTTTTTTAAATGTTTCAATGAAAAGTGGGTTCATATTTCATGTGTTTGTTTTCAGTTCATATATAAAAACCTGATAGCTTATCTTTAGATTTTTAGCAGCAGTTTTAATGAAATCAACAATTTCAGAAATGTTTTTGAATAATAATATTTGGTTGAGATAAGATACATTCAATTGTGATCTGTCTTTATTTCAAAACACACCAAGTCTCCTCCAACAGATATGAAAAGTAAAGTTTGCCTGTTATTTCTGTATTTCTGTCAAAATTGTCAATTGAAGAGGAATAAACCCAAATAAAAATGATGCAATGATATTTACATTTATATGAGAAAAGCTTTGTAAGAAATAGATTTATTTAATTTATAATGCTGTATCATGTGTAACATACTTTTTAGAATGTTATGTGGGTATTTTATATCACAAGCATTATCAATTGAAGACTCCATTGTCAGCTTGAAAGTTACTATTTTGCTTATAAATCACAAATGATATTACAAGCTTTGATTGAATAACATATTGTCACACATGATGTTGCAGGTATTGTAATTTGCTAGGAGTAAGATGAAGCTTTCAAAGTTTTATCTACATATGTTCCATACTCTTTATGTGTGTGTTTTTTTTTCTTCAGACGAGAAGCATACAAAAGAACTTTGAATAATGATGGTAAGGATAATATGAAGAAAGGAAAATCCTGTTCTTGCGGCAGACGAGAACGGCGGAATAAAAAGAAGAAACAAATGTATAAAGATGGTATGGAAGGTAGTTATATTTTTTTTTACATTAGAAGTTGTTGGTCTTAATGATGATATCTTTTTTTTTCTTGGGTTTGTTTTTAGTTATTAATACAATTTTTAACCAGAAAAGGGATCTTTTATTATTGTCAAATAAATTAGAAATACAATGTGTAAAGTATTCAAGACTGATAAAAAATATTCCATTTAGAAATAAGGATTTGAAATTTCTTATAATGTATTTAAAGAAAGTACTTTCACAATTAATTATTGAACTAGTAGCTAGTGATCATATATAAATCATGTATTACAAAACAGAATGTAAAGATATTTTAAATATTACAGAAACAGAAGAAGTGCTTACATATGAAGAAGTATCATTATATTATCCTCAGCCAAATCGTAAAAGGCCAGTAGTTTTGATTGGTCCTGCTCATGTTGGTCGTCATGAATTACGGCAACGTTTAATGGAATCTGATTTTGATAGGTTTGCAGCAGCAATTCCACGTAAGTGATAGATTTCAAACACACCTTTTTGTAAAGACATTTAATGTCTTGGATTGTTAGAAATCTGCACATAAGTTTTAAGTACAGTATGTTATATGATGGATGTTAAATGGGGAAAAAAGTTTGAATTGGTGCTGTGGATTCATTATTATTCGTTGGATACCAATTTTTGTGGATTTTCTTTTTCATAGGGGAACCACAAAATTATATGTTCAAAGAATGACAAATTTCCTATACGCTTGTATGCAAGACCATGAAATTAGATTTCCACAAACAAGTATGTTTTAATTAATCCATGTTAAATTTTAATCATGAAAATAGCAGTTATTTATGTTTTCCCAAATTCTGTAAATAAATCTAAACATACCTCACCATGTTTAAGGAATAAAATGTATTTGTAAGAAGCTCATTTGTGTTCAAATGAAATGCATAACTAACTATTTTAAAAAAAATTAACAGATACAAGTCGACAAAGAAAAGAAAATGAAGTGCCAGACAGAGATTACCATTTTGTAACAGCAGTGGAATTTAAATCAGACATTGAAAATAACAAATTCATTGAACATGGAGAATTTGAGAAAAATTTATATGGAACAAGTCTTAATTCTGTTAGACAAGTGATCAACCAAGGCAAAATATGTGTGTTGAATTTACATCCAGAGGTATGCTGACTTTTTATTGCTTGTTAAAAAACGTGCTTTCTTCAAGTTATGAATGATTTCAGCATTTAGCTGTTCATGTATTTACTAGCACTTGAAGTAATATCTTATTCTTGTTATTTCATATGTTTGATTTCACAATGTAAATTTATGCTGAGTTTACACCTAAATCGAATTCGAATCACATTAAATAATTTCAATTAGTTTAATACGCATTCGAAACGTTTTACATTGTAATGTCAATTCTAATTCAAATTGCAATGCGCGTCAAATTCGCTTTACTGTCCAAACGACGTTATCTTTTAATTCGTATTAACAAAAGCGTATTTCTAATGCAAATTGGATAATTCAAATTAAAATAGAAGATTGTGTGAACGCAATTAGCGAATTCGATTCGCATTTGATTCGAATTAAATTAGAATTAAATGTACGTGTGAACGAGGCATAAGGATGAAAAAAAATATTAAAAAAATATTAATACATTTTACTGAATATGTATTGTAGCTAAGCTCTGAGGAAAATCTGTATATAATAGTGAAGGTAAAAATGGAGAATATTTTCAAAATCTTGATGAGTTCGATAGCTATTTTGTAAAAATACTTTTACATAGTTTTTGAGGGACATTACCATTATTAATTTTTATTTCAGTTTGAATTGAATTGGTTTTTTTGTTTTGGATTACCTCCCTTTAGTTGATTTTGTTTCATTGCAACCATCTAGAGCTTTTTCTAGTTTATTTAGAGTTTCAAAAATCATTTGTTAAGGATGATTAAATATGTAAGAATTTTCTAATACTTTTCCATGTTATCATATACTGATTAAAAAGGAATTATCAAGTTAAATTATTGGATGAGATTGGTTTTCATCCGAGAAAATAGTTTTATGTCACACAATTGACATTTTCAAGTCACATTTACGTTTCAAGAATGAAGGAAAGATAGTAATGGCTTCTTATTTTTGGAGTTTCAATAAAAAAAAAATCTTATTCATTTCAAAGTAGATTTATTCGTTTAAATGCACTAAATTTACTTCTTTATGGTATTAATTCAATTTAGACATAACAAGTATTGTAACACTATGCTTTTGATTATTCTTTTCAGTCTTTGAGATTGCTGAAGGAGTCTGATTTGAAGCCATATATTGTTTTTGTGTATCCACCAAACATGGAAAAGTTAAGACAAATTCAACAACATTTAACAAATGGTATAAAAGTTAAGGTAAGAATGAAACTTATGGTGTAGTTTTATGATATTGACACTGAGCATGCATGCTGAGTTCTCTTGTGGTCAAGCACTGGTTTACTGCTAAAAAAGGCTACACAAAAAAAGGCAAAAACATTCTAACATATTTTGTTCGATTCTGTTTACAAAGTTTTCAGCTACAGCCAAATAAACATGACGAATATACAACTTTTGAGGGCAATGCAAATTTTAAAATGTAATATCTTAAACGCTATTTTTGTGATGTCGTCATATGTAGGAATTTAAAACAGCATTGAAAAAAATATATTGTATTAGAACTACAATATAAGTTCCATCTTGAGTAGGAATAAGCATTCAAGCAAAATTACAAATTATAAACTGTTAAACATGTAGGATAAGAATATATCAGAAATAGCAATGTGTAAATGTTAAAATCCCAGTAGACATTAATTTTGTTTCAAAAATCAATAAAAGAGAACCCTTATCAAGATATGTATATTTTAATTCATGTAACAAAATATTATTTAACTTGCTTGTATTGTAGGATGAGGAATTACAAGACAGCATAGAACGTGCCAGGGAAATGGAAGACAAATATGGTCATTATTTTGATTATATATTAGTGAACTCTGATATGGAACTTGCATACACAGAACTTGTTAACGAGATAAATAGATTGGAAGTTGAGCCACAATGGGTTCCATCATCATGGGTCGGAAGTCGCCTTGTATTACAATGAATCATATGCATATATTATCATAATTTTATTCACACATTAGTTACATATTTGTCCTGCATTATTTCATGTTTTTCTGTTAGATCCCATTGACACATAACAATATCATATTTGTAGTATTTAGATGTGCCATTATATAATTTTAGCCAGTATATTTTAACAATTTGGGGTGATTTAATAAGAAAGTTATACCACCATTGAACACATTACAAAAGTGGAAAGCACAATCTGGATAACATAAGTACAAAATGAGATTTTTGTCATTACTTGTTATATTTTATACCTTTAAAGAAAAAATGGAGTTTTATACACAAGTGAATCATTGACTTTGCCAAAATTAAAATAAAAAGTCTTAATTATAACCAGTAATATTATGCAGCTATAAATAATCATGGTTTTTGTCGAGCCTGCAACTTTTGTTGCAGAAAGCTCGACATAGGGATAGTGATCCGGCGGTGGCTACGGCGGCGGTGTTAGCTAACTTCTTAAAAGCTTTATATTTTAGAAGGTGGAAGAACTGGATGCTTCATACTTTGTATATAGATGCCTCATGTTACGAAGTTTCCGTCAGTCACATGTCCAATGTCCTTGACCTCATTTTCATGGTTCAGTGACCACTTGAAAAAAAAGTTCAAATTTTTTGTAATGTTGAATTCTCTCTTATTATAAGTAATAGGATAACTATATTTGATATGTGCGTACCTTGCAAGGTCCTCATGTCTGTCAGACAGTTTTCACTTGACCTCGACCTCATTTCATGGATCAGTGAACAAGGTTAAGTTTTGGTGGTCAAGTCCATATCTCAGATACTATAAGCAATAGGGCTAATATATTCGGTGTATGGAAGGACTGTAAGGTGTACATGTCCAACTGGCAGGTGTCATCTGACCTTGACCTCATTTTCATGGTTCAGTGGTTATAGTTAGATTTTTGTGTTTTGGTCTGTTATTCTCATACTATATGCAATAGGTCTACTATATTTGTTGTATGGAATGATTGTAAGGTGTACATGTCTAGCGGGCAGATGTCATGTGACCTTGACCTCATTTTCATGGTTCAGTGGTCAAAGTTAAGTTTTTGAGTTTTGGTCTTTTTATCTAATACTATATGCCATAGGTCAACTATATTTGGTGTATGGAAATATTTTATGATCTTTATGTCAGTCGCGCAGGTTTTATTTGACCGTGACCTCATTTTCACGGTTCATTGCACAGTGTTAAGTTTTTGTGTTTTGGTCTATTTTTCTAAAACAATAAGTAATAGGTCAACTATATATGTTGTATAGAAGCATTGTTAGCTGTACATGTCTGCCTGGCATGGTTCATCTGACCTTGACCTCATTTTCAAGGTTCATTGGTCTTTGTTTAGTTATCTTGGTTAATGTTAAGTTTATGGTACAGTTGTTATAAAGCTTAGCTTTATACTTAGGACTATCAACATAATATCAATGATTAGTATAGAAGGCGAGACATTTCAGCGTGTGCACTCTTGTCTGTAAAATATTCTGACTTTCAACTTTTTGGAGAGAAATTTGACTGGGTTAGTGCTTTAAACAAGAATGCTTCTATCAATATCATGTCTTGTATTTTACCTTGTCAAACAATCTTATCAAATTGAAGAACATGCAATATATTTTCAATCTACAGGACTACAAAAAAAATTATTTTTGTTTGTTGACAAAAAATTCTTAAGATCTGAAAATTTATAATTAAATCTTTGAATTGTAACTTGGATTACTATAAATAGAAAGTATTTATTTGTATTTAAGAATAAAGATATAGCTCTGGTTATGTCATCTAGTCAGAAATATTGTAACATTGTATATAAAAATCATCAGCATTATATATAACTATAGACAGTGACCTTTCATATTTGGAAAAGATTGTACATAGCAAATTATTTAAAGAATTGATTCATTTCACAAATGCTATTGAACAAATGGTTAGATAAACTGTTAAAAACTTGATAAGTTAATAAATATGAGAGATAAAACAAGAATGTGTCCCAAGTACACGGATGCCCCACTTGCACTATCATTTTCTATGTTCAGTGGACCGTGAAATTGGGGTAAAAATATCTTAATTTGACATTAAAATTAGAAAGATCATATCATAGGGAACATGTGTACCAAGTTTCAATTGAATTGGACTTCAACTTCATCAAAAACCACAAAAACAAACGAACGGACCCACAGACCAGAAAACATAATGCCCCTCTACTATCGTAGGTGAGGCATAAAAATGTGTTGTAACAGTATCAGACAGATTTCTATACAAATTCTTGGTCAAAATACTCTTGTTTAATAATTGGGCTAAAAAAAATTGCTCCATAATATTGTTTCCTTTGCCAAAATGGGTTTATTATCCACAATTCATTTGATAAATATAAAATGTTTGCCTTTACATTGTAATTGAGTTCTTCCAAAAAGAACAAGTGTGAACAACTTAACCACACGTTGAATAAAAAAGAAATAATGGATTGAGAACGTTTGCATCAGTTAAGAAATATTTTTTTTAAAAAGCCTTTACAGAAAGAAGCTAATTTATTATGACTGATGATAGTAAGATTATTTAACAAAGTTATAAATAGTTTATTTTAGTAAACACTAATATGTTATTTATGTAATCAAAGTGAATACATTTGACAGGTGGTTAAATGTGTGATGACAATAACACCTTAACAGAAATCTCAATCCATCATATATAATTTAAAATCCATTTGACAAAAACCTTCCTGAAAAAAAAAATGCCAATAGATGTGAAATGTATTTTTAAATAAGAGGTTGTTTTAATAGACTTTTGTCACTAACAAAATAATTTAACTATTAGATTACTGATGACTGTTATTGCAAATAGAATATTTCAGAGACGGATTAAGGATTTAGCCCCCCCCCCCCCCTTTCTGGGAAAATTTTTGTTGATTACATAGGGAATCACGGAAGCTTGAACGTAGCAGGCTCCCTCTTAGGCAGTCAGTGGACCCCCATCTCTGGTTCTGTCACTGTACTTTTTGTGTGGAATAAAGGCTTAGTAAACTACGTGTTATTCTGTAAGGGAAAATTTATAGTCATGACTCATTGTGACAAGGCCAATAAAACAAAGAAAAAAAATAATTTGGTAAATATTTTTTCTAAATACGAACAAAGACACCTTAAAGTTTACGATGTTGATAAAAAGTCTTGAATTTTGTATCTTCATTTTTTTAACACTAAATCATGTGATCAAAATGTAAATTGAATTGTTAAAAATGTTGTATGGTGTATGAAGACTTAACTTTTGGTGACATTCCATAAAGAGGTTGTGAGCCTGATATTTCAGTTTGTTATTTTCTATGTTAGTTATATTATTATCATGGTAATGTCTTCATACATTTTATGTGTATTTAGTATCATAGAAAGTTTTTGAGGTTTAGTTTTTGTCACACTAATGTGTGAGAAGGTCTATTTTATTACAGTAATTTAGAAACCTGTGATAGGACTTGGCTCATTTCTGATATTATACAAACATATTAATTTTTATATTGCTGTGAATATATTTTTAGCATTTTAGAAATTTGTAGAATCAGGTTATAAATATTTTATGTGCAATACAAATTTTAATTTTTTTTGTACATAACAGTTGCTCTCTTTAAATAATTTCTTCTTATCCAAGTAGCAATGATTAAAATATTGACTGTGGATTCATTTATTTTTTTCGCTGTTATCAATTTTTGTGGATTGAGTAAAACTTGCATGTTCGTGGATATTTTATTCATGGTTTTGCCAAAATCTGCATATTACCTATTAGAAAATTTGTAATTCATTGAATACTTTATTTTTGTGTTTCACCTGCACCAACGAAATCCACGAAAATTGTTATCCCACGAATAATAATGAATCCACAGTAGTATATAATATATAAGTTTCAGAGAGTTTTTACAAAGCTCAGAACATGCTGTTTTCTATGTTTACATAGATATGGTTGTATTTGCTGTATAGAAAGGTTGTATTGAAAAAATAAGATTGTAAGAATATTTATATGCTAAGACAGAATTGTTAACAGAATTTTACTTTATATATACAACTTTTGAAGACAGTACACTTCAAATATTCTTAACTATTATAAGATTGGATAATTAAAAGGAAAATCATGTGCGATATAAAAAGGTGCTACATGCTATATCTTTATATACATTATTCTGTATATATATATCACATTATCTAATTACCAGTAAATTAAATCCAGAAATATCTTGACTTCTTTTTTCTTGCATTAAGGAATTCAGTGTTTCTGTTGATTAAGACAAAATTTCAATACCAGTAATTCAAATTGCAATGTGAATTGTGAATGTTGTAAAACTTGACAAATTTATGCCTCTTTTAGTTGCACACATCCTGTCCATTTGGTCTCGTCTGTAAAATTAGGAGAATTATTTTCATTACCCCTCCTGGTTAATCACCTTGTCTGCATACAACTGTTTGTTTATATTATATGTTTATATTATTCCACCAACAAACAATGTCTTCAGCCCAGTCTTCAGAAACTATTGAACAGAATGGTTTCATATTTGGCCAGCAGCTTCAGTGAGGAATTTTTATAAGTGAGCACTTTTCAGATGGGCCAGATGCATACTTTTGGTCGAACCTTCAACTTTTGTTGCAGAAAGCTTGACATAGGGATAGTGATCAGGTGGCTATGGCAGCAGTGGTAGCTCACTTCTTAAAAGCTTTATATTTTAGAAGGTGGAAGACCTGGATGCTTCATACTTTGTATATAGATGCGTCATGTTACGAACTTTCCGTCAGTCACATGTCCAATGTCCTTTACCTCATTTTCATGGTTCAGTGACTACTTAAAAAAAAGTTTGAATTTTATGAAATGTTAAATTCTCTCTTATTATAAGTAATAGGATAACTATATTTGGTATGTGCGTACCTTGCAAGGTCCTCATGCCTGTCAGACAGTTTTAACTTGACCTCGACCTCATTTCATGGATCAGTGAACAAGGATAAGATTTGGTGTTCAAGTCCATATCTCAGATACTACATGTATAAGCAATAGGTCTAGTATATTCGGTGTATAGAAGGTCTGTAAGGTGTACATGTCCAACTGGCAGGTGTCATCTGACCTTGACCTCATTTTCATGGTTCAGTGGATATAGTTTAGTTTTTGTGTTTTGGTCTGTTTTTCTAATACTATATGCAATATGTCAACTATATTTGGTGTATGGAATGATTGTAAGGTGTACATGTCTAGCTGACAGGTGTCATCTGACCTTGACCTCATTTTCATGGTTCAGTGGTCAGTTAAGCTTTTGAGTTTTGGTCTATTTTTCTAATACTATATGCAATAGGTCAACTTTATTTGGTGTATGGAAATATTTTATGATCTACATGTCAGTCGCTCAGGTTTAATTTGACTTTGACCTCATTTTCATGGTTCATTGCTAAGTGTTCGGTATTTTTGTCTTGGTCTTTTTTTCTAATTTATAAGCAATAGGTCAACTATATTTGTTGTATTGAAGGATTGTTAGCTGTACATGTCTGCCTGGCATGGTTCATCTGACCTTGACCTCATTTTCATGGTTCATTGATCATCATCAATGTTTAGTTTTCTTTGATAATGTTGAGTTTATGTGACAGCTGTAATAAAGCTTTATATTTAGGACTCAACATAATATCAATGATTAGTAAAGAAGGCGAGACATTTCAGCGTGTGTACTCTTGTTGTTTATTAATTCTTTAAAATTTTGACTACGGTACTTGAAAAAAAAAAGTTGAGATTTTTGTAATGGTATTTATTCTATTTTTATGAGTAATAGGATAACTATACATTGCAAGGTCCTCATGCCCGTCAGACAGTTTTCACTTGACTAACCTCAT
>CM034350.1:59384342-59404565 GCA_019925275.1 Mytilus edulis | reverse complement strand
TTTCATGTTCTGAAGTTTCTGTTTGGCATATGTCTGTCGTTTTTGTCTGATCTTGTTGTTTTAGTATAAATTACTTTAAAAAAAAATGAGATTTTTTTCACGATAGTTTTGCACGGACTATGAGTACGGTAATAGGATAACTTTATTAGGTATATATAATTACTACAATGTCTACATGTCCCTTAGATATTTTCAACCTGACCATGCATCCATTATCTCTTTAAGATAAGATATTACTCACTTTTAAAGAGATGAATTGCACATTTTGTTGTCTTCGTACCTCCAACTTCCATTTTTTTGTCCACAGGTTCTTTCTCACTGACCTCTAAAAATTAAAAATTAAAATAGAAATCATTAAACTCTTACATTACAAACATAAAGAAAAAGTTTTTTGTTCATTAATTTATTTGTGTACCAAAACTAAACTTTCCATGCTTTAGGTAAAAATAAGAAAAGGAAAATAATCTGAGGCAGTGTTATACGTAGTGTGTGTGTTTTTAAGGAGCCCTTCTTAATATCATAGGGCCCTTTAAAAATACTTATGAATGGAAGAACAGTGTTGCAATGACATTGAATGTTCCCCAACAGTGCACATATTATATTTGTCAAAGCCAATTATGGGGAAGAAATGGTATTGAATTGTTTAACTTTTTAATAAAATTCTTAGTACAAGAAATGTAGGTATGATCGCATAACAATGTTAGTTTCCATATAATTTATATTTACAAGGGGCATACTGATGTAAAAATATTTGATTGCACTAACTACTGTGGATTCCTTTATTTTCGTGGTTACCAATCTTCGTGGATTGATGAAAACTTGCATATTTGTGGATTTTTATAATTCGTTGATTTGGCAAATTCTGCATACAGTTCTATCGGAAATGTGTATTTGGTTGGACATTTAAATTCATGGTTCCCCTGTTCCAACGAAATCCACGAAAATTGGTATCCAATGAATAATAATGAATCCACAGTATTAGACTCTTTGGAAACCTTTCTAATATACTAGTATATATAAACTTTGAGTCTTTGTCATAAAAATCAAATGAGAAGTGTAAGATTGAGTGCTCACAGTGCAATCATCAATACAAATTTCATTGCAAAGGGGACATAATTTCTGGATTAACATTAGTTGTTAGATATTCCAACTACATTATTGATAGATAAATTTTCATAAAATATTGATATGAAATGTAATAAAGAGAGATTTGTTTAATATACAGTTTTCTATTCAATATACATTTCCAAGAGAAAAAAAAACACTTGTAAAAATAATTGATCAGTGCTGGTTTTGAAATTTATCCTGAAATTGCTGTTTTAAATCTTAAATGAAAATTTCATATAACAATCCTACAAAAAATGTAGGCTTGAGAGCACTTACAATGCAATTTTCCTTAAAATTACTACTTTTAAGGGGCAAAAGTTATTTCAATGTCCCCCACCACATGCAGTTATAGGCTCTATAAGTCCAGTAGATAAAACTTAGTTGCATCAACTGCAATATTATTCCATATGATCTTTAATCTTTTAATGATGTATTCATACTGCTTCCAACTTACTTAATTATCTACTGTGGATAGTATTTTTCTTTATTTAAAAAAAAACAGTACAAGCTCTATTATAATAAACTTGCCATTTTGCACAATTGGAGTGACCTCTGGACAATCTGTAACTTTGTCATGCAGACATGAATCATCACTTTGTTCTTCATTATCAACTGAAAATAGTGAATTAAATCTTAAATGACTCACAAGAAAAGTAAAGAATGAACCATGAAACAATTTCCCAGGTCTTAAGGACATGACCTGTACCACTTTAGAGGATTTGTGATTTAAAAAAAGTAGGTACTGATTGCTTTGCTTACTAGGTACTACAGGTAGTCCTCAAAATTAATTAATACAATAATGCATGAAAAAACGCTAAAGCAGTTTTGTTTGACATAATTTACAAACATGTATTTAAACATTTAACAGTACAGATTCTGATGTAGGAGTTATCCTTAAACAATTTTAATAAGACTTATTGATAAAGAGGAAGAGCTTAAAGTGCCCTGTCGCAGAGTTTGTTTTTCTGTAAACAATTATTTAACTTAGCTCATGCAAGGTTCTGATGAATGGGACTCTAAAAATAAAACTTGAGGGAAGTGTCATGAAAAGTGAAAACCCTATTCAACCAATAATGATTAATACATGTACTGATATTGTCATCCTTTCAAATTTTCTAATTACTGTGGATTCATTTTATTTTGTGGGTACCAATAGTTGTGGATAAAGAAAAACTTGTATGTTTGTGGATATTTAATTTTGTAGTTTTGCCAAAGTCTGCATACAAGCCTATAGAAAATTTGTCATTCCTTGAACATTTTTTTTCGTGGTTTACCTGTACTAACAAAAATCCACAAAAATTGGTATCCAACGAACAATATTGAATCCACAGTATTTAACTTTGATTAAAAAAAATGAAGATAATCCCACAGCAAGAACTTAGCAGTAATATTGAATAGTTCTTCTTCTGACTTCTGTGATGGTCTCCAATTTCAGATGTTTCTGCTTATTAAACTCATCCAGGTCATGAATGAACACCTAATGATTCAGCAAAAAGAAAAGATTAAAAAAACACAGCTGATTCCACAATGTTCAATTCCTAGCCTCTCAAAATAGACATCCTTTTTTTCTAAACTGTTTGCAAGAGTTGAAAACTGATTATTTAGCTGCTGTATGGTTTTTAATTGGCTTGTTATCTTGATCTTTATTTTCTAAATCCGTGGCGGATCCAGACATTTTCAAAAGAGGAAGGGCCACTGACTGCCCCGCTCTAGTTATGCTTTAGCAATTCCTTATATAATCAACAAAATTTTTTTCAACAAAAGAGGTGGAAGGTGGGCAGTGTATTTATTTATTTTCGTGGATTTATGAAAACTTCCATTTTCATGGATGTCAGATTTCATGGTTTTCCTTTGGTCAGCTTATATTTATATCTTAGTTGAACACTAATTCATGGTTTCCTTGTACCCTTAAATTCCATGTCAGAAATATGGTATCCAAATAATAATAATAAATCCATAGTAAACATTTGTATTATATTATGAGATGTTTGCCTTTGAATAAGAATTTTAATTAACCATGGGACAAGGAAGTGGTAAATTGAATAATGTTGTTCCTTTTGAAAGACAAAATCAAAAACAAATTGAATCAGAAAGCAGTACAGTAATTTGTTCCTTCTCCCTTTATTTGATTTTCTATCAAAACAGTATTTTTTATCATACTTATTGAGACAATATGTCTCACTCACCATCCATACAAAGAGGTGTGTCACTCCATCCCTGGCTTTCTGGTGATTTATCATTATAAGAGTCTTGGTCTTTACATTCAACTGCAAAGAATCATTAGTAATGCATATACTTTTGTGTAGTATAAGTGATTGCAAAGAGTTTTTTTAGACCAAATTTCCCCGTGTTGTATAACCTGTAATAGGGAAATGTTTATAACAATTAAGCTGTCAAAATATGATATTTCAAGTGAACTTTAGCCTCAAATTCAACTTTTAATTCAAACAAAATAATTTGTCAAATAGATTAACATCACAATGACTTGAGTGCGTAGGAAAAGGCAATATCTTTTGTCAGCTTGCTTGCTAGCTGAACCATTTAATTAGTCCTCTACCGACGAATTTGAAGGGTACTTTAGGTTTAATCTCTGTCCGTCTGTGTCTGTCCATCTGTTAGTCTGGCAAATCAGTTTTCCACAATTTTTTCTTCATGGTTTAAGATATTGATTTGAAATTTAGTGTATTGTTTTATCATGATTTTGTGTACAGTGATGACCCTTGGACTAACAAAATTTACTCAATTAATCAGTTTTCCACTTTTTTTTTGTCATGCTTGAAGACATAATTGATTTGAAAATTGGTATATAGTTTTATCATGGAAACAACACATTCACTCTGTGGTTAAAGTTTTTAAAATTTTGATAACTTTCTTATACTATTTTTATTTGTACCAAACTTGGATAGAAGTTTGTTTATGATCAAAAGCTAGCATCTAGAAGGAAACTTTGTTAAAATTTAGTATCTGAGTATATGTATTTTAATTATAAATGGACTTAGTTTTTCTTCCAGTTAACATTACATGCAGTCTGCAGTTAAAGTTTTTAAAACATTTATTAGATTCATAAATTGTTATGGATTTTTACCAAACTTGGACAGAAGCTTCTTACAATCAAAAGATAGTATCAAGAGGAATATTTTTATTGATTTCTTTTCCTCATTTTTGTTGATCCTGCAATTAACAGCAAAAGTAGACACTGGGTTCCGCTGAACCCTTACACATTTTGTGTAAAGTGATAGTCCTTGGACTTACAAAATTTACTCAAATAATCAGTTTCCTCCTTTTTTTTGTTATGCTCGAAGTTGAAGACATAATTGATTTGAAAATTGGTATATATATAGTTTTATCATGACAAGTTACTGACCAACTTTTTCTGGTTTAATGATTTTGTGCAGAGTTATGGTCCTTGGACTTACAAAATTCGCTTAAATTATCAGTTTCCAACAATTTTTTTCGTCAGATCATAAATTCAACATATACATTGTATACCCTTATATTATTAAAATATTTCTTTTAGTTTTATGTACTAACCATAATTTTTTGTGGTTTTGTCAGAACCATAGTCTGGGCAGTTTAATATGATAGATGCAGTGCTTTCTACATGGTCTGTTGTAGTATCAATTAACTGTGCTTCATGTCTGAAATAAACAATATCTGTTTAGTAAATATCACTGATCTTTTCTTGTGAGCAAGTTCAAAAAAGTACTATGAAAAACAATATTTAATAGTTAAAACCACAGGCACTTGTCTCAGAAAAAAAATTTCCTATATTATATACCTTATTATAACATATAGGAAATTTTTTTTCTGAGACAAGTGCCTGTGGTTAAAACATGTACTTATAAAAAAGAAGATGTGGTATGATTACCAATTAGACAACTATCCACAAAAGACCAAAATGACACTAACACTAACAACTATAGGTCACCGTACGGCCTTCAACAATGAGCAATTGTAGGATTAGTCCAAATAAAGTCATGATTATATGACTACTGAAAGATTGCTTAACTTTTTAGATAAGTTTTTTTCTATACAGTAGTCAGTACTAACTGTCTGACAATACTAAGACTAAGTCAAAAACTGTACAGCAGAAAATAGCAAAAAAATAAAATAAGTCACTGCAGTGCATGATTTTAAAACTCTTGAAAGTCTTATCTTATATTTATTTTTTTGCGTTGACGCATCCTGCGGGCAGGAAGGGTAAAAACATTTTTTTTTAAATAAGCTTTCAAGACGTCATAATTATTTGGACGAACCAGAGACATATATCCACATATATGTGTACATATGTCTCTGGACGAACTCATGTGCATTTTGTGATACATACTGATCAGAACACTCATGTTTTAGCTCTTTGTGTTTTATGCATTGTTCACAATATTTATCGTGGATTTCAACGACATGAATGAGGGCTGCTTTATCGTGAGGAGAGAGTTTTTCTATTAGTTCTTGCATGGAAATAAATTCCATTGCCAAGATCGTCTGCTTTGCACATTCGGATATTTTAATGTTGGTTCCCTCTGTCTATATTCTAACGAAATATATGTAAATACTGACCGGGAACCAGACTAGATTCATTCAGTAGGAACGAAAAATCTAAAGAAACCTACAGGTACGTTAAAGTGTTAATTTTTGATCATGTATAATATAGATTGGTTCCCGATCGCAATATAAATTAATACAACTTGTATACACATATATGACCCATTATATATACAAATAAGTTTTTTGTTATTTATATGAACTAATAATTTAAATGTGATCTTAGGTTATAATCACTCATATATTTTTTTACAAAAGTACAAGTTGTTTCACTTAAACTTTGCGTATTCTAATTCAGAAAAGGGTAGATCTATCAATTATTTAATACAACAATTTACTTGAATGGCTGCCATTCTGATAAATTTGATATGTCGCACATCACACCCGAATAACAAATATCTAAAATGTAATTCCTTTAATTCTGATATATATGCCTCCCATCACTGAAGCGACCTCGGCTTAATTGTCTTACAGAGTCTGAGGTCCTCTGAGGCATTGCATTTAATTTAGCTAGTCAGTTTTAAAGCCGTTTTAATTTTTGTAATAATTTAAACGAAATGGGTAGATGACAATAACATATTCGTCGACGAGCAGAATACAAACATGCATATTGGATATCAGAAAAAAAGCTTTAAAAATCCTTTTTTCAGTGTGCCTCTATACAAACCCTTACCACTATCAAGTTGATTTTAAGGAGGTCTATAATACCATAACTAGAAATAAAAAATGGTCCAAGTTAAATGTGATCGGTGTTGCAGAAATTTTTGTGCTCAGTTTTATACAGTCTGTTTACTCAAATGTGTTGTGTTTAGTAGAATTAAACAACCGTCAACGGTGGTATTAAACAAGGATGTCCATTATCACCTATTCTACTAGTATTTAAATTCTTTATAAATGACATAGTTTCGTTCTTGAAATCATATGAATATCGCTTTGATATTAACGATGAAAAAGTTTTTATTTTACTTCATGCTATAAATGATGTAGTTATAGGCTCCTAGCAAACCCCGTATCAAACGCTGACAAATAATTACAAACCGTGTTTAATGCATTAGATATATGATGTGGCGATAGTTGAATGACTATAAATTCCAAAAAGTGTAATATTGTGCAATTTAGAACACCTTCTGTTAATAAGTTACATATTCTATTTAAATGTGGTTGAATATTCTACTACTTATACTTATACTTAATATTTAGATTTAGTTTTACGTTAATTTTTATATAATGTAACTGATAAAGCTGTACAACTGCAAATAGAACATTTGGCCATGTTATAGCCAAGTGCAAAATCTTAGGTGGTGTTACTCATAATTTCTTTTTAAAATTAGATGAGAGCTTGGTGCTTCCAATTGCTGAATATGGTGCAGGTATTTGGGGTTGCAAAAACTTTTCTTTGATTCATGCCATACATAAAAGAGCATGCAGATTTTTTCTTGGCGTTGGTAAATATACTCCAAATGCTGCTATAGCAGGGGATATGGAGTAAAAACATATCTTTCTAAAACCATGACAAAGTTTAATTTGACTATGGTGCCGTCTGAACAATATGAATTATAATCAGTTAAATAGAGAGATTCCATATGGGCAGACAATATGAGTAGAAAACACAAGTGACTATAAAAAAATTGAAATTTTTATGCAAGGAAAACATTTTCTAAGTGCAATGCAGAACATTTTTTGTAACATAACAAAATATGTTGATAGTACCTCAGTTGTCAATACTATCATGTCTCGAAAATGTTAAGTAAGTATGTTGAACAGAGTCAATGCAATATACAGTCAGAGAAAGCTGTATCAGGTTATGGTGGTAATAACATATAATCTGTGGTACTATGGGAGATTTATAAATTAGAAATGGTAGAATTTGTTCATACTTTGCCAAAACGTAATATATATTGTAATATATTCAAAAATATAATAAACATATAATATAAAAAAAAACATGCATTTTCTGAAGCTACAAGTTGTGACAAAATGACACATGTTGTAATGGACGCCTCCGGGTGCGGGAATTTCTCGCTACATTGAAGACCTGACTGTTGGTGACCTTCTGCTGTTGTTTTTAATATGGTCGGGTTGTTGTCTCTTTGACACATTCCCCATTTCCATTCTCAATTTTATACAGGATAAACATCATAATGTGATTAAAAGCTATACTAAATGATAGAATTGTAAAATTAAATACAAGAAGATAGTATTACGAAATTGCTTTGAGATTACCAAAAGAAAAAATAAGGTCACCGTACGGGTTTTTCCGACTATAATATAAAATAATAAAATTTCATGTAGGATCATGTAGATTCCTTCAAAATTTTTAGGGTTACCTCCCCTTGATTGCCAATTTAAAAACAATAGAAACCAAGCAAAAATAATCTACGCTTGACACAATTTTTTTTTTTTTTTTTTTTTTTATTAATTAATAAATATTGGTAAAAAAATATATTGTAATAAATTTTTCTTGTCAAAACAGCATTTAACGGCCTTTAAATGGTCAAAGAATCCAGCGCTTGTCGTAATCTTTGATTTTTAATGAGATACCGGTCACGTGATCGTGATGACGTCAGTGGATACAAGCCGAGAAAAGGACGAAGTCGATCATATTTCTGCATAATTAAACAATGGACAGTGTTAGCATCAGTTTTCAAGGCAACTCTCTTACTTTAGATATTCGACCGTATCATTTTGAGCCGTTACTTGTAGAAAAAAATAAAGTAGAAGATATAAATTCGTCATCCGACATTGACGATCTTTCAAGCAATGTCGATATAATATAAAAATACTATATCAATAATTAATTTCATCAAAAATAAAGATACATTTCTTAAAAATGTTTGAGTGAAACAGGTAATTGAATTATAAGTTAAAATCTTATAAATATGCTCTTTCAAATGAAAATTGACACAAGTTATGTATACCTGCATCAAATTTTGTTAAATTGATTGAAAATCTGAACCTTAGTTTTTCTGTTATTTACAATCCAAGATGGCGAAAGACACCCATATTACTTTACCGACCTTGCGATGGCTGTATAGCCAGTAGAGGTCGTTAAAAACTCCCATCAGCATCAACCCTAAGAACAGTTTCAGTCAAACAGAAACTTTGTGTACAATTTCAATGTCGTTTTCACAGAGGAGTTCCTATAGTGGCAAATTTAGATATTGTGGAACACCATTAAGAATCGAAACGAGGAGATTCGAAAAATTAATTTTAGAGGAATGAGTCTGCGGTCGTAATGATATTATAGAAGATGTAGCCCGTGTTGTTTTATCGTGTCCTTCGTATGACGATTTTAGAAGAACATTTGTTTTTAAGAAGCAACACATTTTAATTGTGACTCTATGTCTTTTTAGTATAAACAGAAATTGACTAGGTTGTTTTTATTAACATATATTGTTATGATTCGTAGCTGTCCCAAAGCCTGTTATTTTATTGTAAAACGTAGAAATCTAATATACTGTAAATGATGATCTTATTAATATGTTTTATAATTGAGGAATTCTCTTCAATAATATTATGTTTTATATATAATGGACGAATTCTCTATAATATTTTTAATACTATAGTCTCATCATTCTGTACAGAATGGCTCTCTTTTTATATCTATGTATATATTTTACACTAAATGTAATGTTGTATGTAATTGAAGGATGAGGATTAAATGAAATATCGAATTGAATTGAAAAAGCATATTAATGAATCTTCAGTATTTTTTTCTGTAATGATGTTAATGAGAAAAACGAACCGCGACCCAATAATTTTTCCTTTTGATGTTTTGAAAGCATTTTATAAAAGCAACCTTCTTATATAGTATTTTCAACATCTGTAAGTCAGTTCACCACTTCTATTCCCATTATGATGTCTTTTTCTCTGTATAATGTATGGTAGTGTATTTTCGTTTTGATGGTATGAAGGTATCGTGTGTTCAAAGAACAAGTCGACTAGAGGGGGAGCTTATTTGCTTCCCATAGTAATACCGACTGTGATTTTGAAGAAAAAAACATTAACCAAACCATACCATACATATGTGTGGTCATTTAAAAAATCATTAATCATGCCCTTATTCAAATTGTTTTCTGCCAACAACTAAATATTCTGTAGAATTTCAGCATAACTTGACTTAGCATTCGAATCATCTCTTTCAATTCCATTGTCAAATAGGAAAACGTATTTAAAATGTTAAGGACATTTGGACAAGTGTTACAGTTTTGTTAAAAACATGAATCTTTTAAGTCATTGCAATTGTATATTTTAGAAATGTTATCATGTTGAAAAGCCGTTGAAAAGAAATAACAGATAGCAAAATACTATAAAGGAGTCTTGTGGAGAGGACGAGGAACCGCGAGTGTCCTGTATTAGAAAACAACATTAAGTAAGTATGTTACTACCGCTATATCGACCAAGTTTTGGTAATTCCCTTTTTGAAAATACAACTTCTTCCTTCGTTAAGGCATTATAAGCTAGTAAATTCGGTTAGTATATAATCTGTCAAACTTGACGTAATGAGGAAATATTCAGCCCATTCTTGTGGTTTCAGATAAACAGATGTTTCCGGAGATTAAGCTGATTTTTTTCTTACATTTCCGATGTTTTATACAAACTACGGATATTGTCATAAAAAAATTATTAGTGCAGATTCTGCGCTTTCTATTTTTGTTGAGATGATGCTAGAGAATAAGACACTTATCTTTATCAGTAAAATGATGTTTGAATATATCATAAATGCGTGACATAATCACAAACAGATAATTGGTCCACCCTAGTTTCATAAGATTAGAATGTATCCCTAGTACATGGATGCCCCACTCGCACTATCATTTTCTATGTCCAGTGAACAGTGACATTGGTGGTAAAAACTCTAATTTGGCATTAAAAATTATAAAGATCATATCATAGGGAACATGTGTACATTTTTACTAAGTTTCTAGTTGATTGGACTTCAACTTCATCAAAAACTTTAACCTGAAGAGAGACGTACAGTTCAATTTATTTGAATAAAATACTGTTTAGCTAAACTACCTATTTAAGGCATTTTGGCAAAAAGTATAGCAGAGAAAAAATTGTAAACAGCAAAAAGTGGTCATTATTAAAAATGCACATAGATTCAGCGTAGACGCGGGTTCTTCAGACGTTTTGTATCAATGTGTGATCTGGAAAATTTGATAATCTATACGTTATGAGCGGATGTCTGTTTAATTTATGTTTGGAAACCACTGTTACAAACCCTCATTCAAACCAATATAAACTTACACCTAGTATCATTTCGGATATTGCAAGTCACAGACTTTTCTAACCAGTTCGCATTCGAAAAGATGAAAAAGAGAAAAGATCTTTTCTTAAACTTTACTTTGCCAACAAAGGTCTAGATGGCGACAACTTGGCAATATCCTTCATCATAAATTGGTTCCTTCGAAAATACCTTCTTATTTCAAAGATCGGTCTGTACCAATACTAAGTTATTTCTTATATCTATACCAAACCAATTGCAACTAAAACTTTCAATTTCAAACTACTTTTGCAGGATCTCAATATTGACGACTTCAAGTCTAAACCTCCTGATTGCACGTACTGGGCTAGTTCCCAATTCACTGCATATAATTCGACTGGCCACGTTAATAATACGTCACTGGGAAATGTGTTATCCAAAGGTCCGAAATATCGTGAGCCTAAATCCATTAATTGGAAATACAACTTCAGAATACTGATGGAGTCGGTCGAGGATTATGCTAGGCAATGTGCTAAACGTGAGAAAGAAGACGTAGATATTCTTTCAGAATGAGTTGAGGCTGTGAGGTCGTTGATATAAATCAGAATTAAGAAAGTAAATGGGTCTATCAATACCCACACAAATATTCCCCATTCCCAACTAAAAGACAAATTGAAAGAGTTTGATTGCTTTGTTTCATAAAAAGAATGGTGCACGAAGAGACAAGAATTTTCTCTTGGGGAGGGATAAATCCTCTTTTGTAAAGAATCACTCAGATTCTAACAAAAAAATCTCTGAAACTGACATTATCAAGATGCTTGATTTCTTGATTGACAACTTAGTTGTTGTCTGGATGACGCGTTTTTCAACAGACTGTCGGCATTCCAATGGGAATCAATTGTGCTCCTCTTCTTGCCGACTTGTTTCTTTATCATTATGAGGCATTATTTATTGTTTATTGTTGCTTATAGTCTTTACTTTTCTTTGTTGTGTATTATGTACTATTATTTGTCTGTTTGTCATTTTATTTTTAGCCATGGCGTTGTCGCTTTATTTTCTTTCTATGAGTTTGACTGTCCCTCTGGTATCTTTCTTCACTCTTTTATTGCTAATATCAATGTGTAGAAAATAAGGTTATCTAAACGTTATGAGCGGTTATTACTAGATATCAAAGAGTACCCGGCACAAATCTCAGAATCTATCTTCATTGTCACTTGTAGGTAATACATTTAGAAATTATTGAATTAAAGAATTCCGGTCAGCTCAACAGCAATCCAACGACAAAGAATACATTTAAAACAACAACAGTGTAATACAATAGATTTAGATATAGAAGTCGCTAAGATGGGAAAACTATCAAATATTCGCCCATAGATAAAAACATTATCCCAAATGAAAGCAATAACTCATTAGATATAACTAAAAACCAGCATATGAAAAATATAATCGTATTTCCAAACAGGAACTGTTACATATCCTCATTTTTTTCTGTTTGGGAACGTCATAAATTTTAGCTTCAAGTTAATATACTTTTTAATATTGTGTATTGATTTATTGTTTTTGTTTCTTCGTGTATATAAGTTTTACATTAGTAAGGGGACATGTGATTCCGGTAAAAGTCTGTTTTGTACTGGGCTCCTGTCGATTCAACATGACTAGACGTGCGTACTTTTTCATTTGTTTTATCATCCGGATACACATGTATGCGCGTGCTTCCTGTTAAAGTTAAGTGATCCATACTTCAAGTATTATGTTTCTTCCATAGCTACATATATAACAATGGGAGACTCGACCTGATTAGTTCGTAGTGTCCATCATAATCGTCAAACTAAATACGTAAGCACACCGCAATCATGCTCGCGTGTAATGTGTAACATTCGATCAGATGTTGATGACAAACTGGCATCGGGGTACATTTTTACCATAAAACCCACAGGCACATGTTTCTGAACTTTTTTTCCCTATAAGCGAGTTATATATGAAGGAAAACCTTTCAGAGGAAAGGGCCTATGATAAAAAAAAATGACATTTGTGTTCAAATAGCACAGACCTAACACAGTCACTTGTCTCAGAACACAAGTTCCTATATACCTGCATAAATAGGTAAATAGGAATAGGTCATATAGGAATATATTTTTTTTCTGTGACAAGTGCCTGTAAGAACAAAACATGAGGGAGGCTTTGAGCAACCATTTAAATTCAGGGGGTGGCTTTTTTTTTGACAGAGTCATAAGTCTAATTCAAATGTCCTGATATATATATCTATATCTTTGCAAACTTGTTTAGTGAATGTTCTTCCCGCTCTGAGAGCACTGTTCTGCAAGCGTGGAAGCATGGAGGTGTTATATCCTTGTTAGCTATTTATGGGCTTTGCTCATTGTTGAAGGCCGTACGGTGACCTATAGTTGTTTATTTCTGTGACATCAGTTTGGTCTCTTGTGGAGAGTTGCCTCATTGGCATTCATACCGCATCTTCTTTTTTTATCTGATTAGAGAATGTGCAAAAGCAACCAAACGACAAAAGACATCCACTCTTTTTTTGTTTTTGAAATGAAAAAAAGGACAAAACCATTACATTGTCTGTCAAGCCTCAGTGTCAATTTTCTTTGTCTTTAAATTAGTTCTATATAAAGTTTAACAAGTTATTTATTTTTGTATTGTTTGTAATACTGGGTGTTGTTTGTAAACTCTTTCATTTACTTTGTCTTCAGTTCTTTTTAAAGTTGAACAAATAATTTAAGTTTGCATTGTTTGTAAACAATGGGTGTTGTTTGTAAACAATTGACAATGTGATGTAACAACTAAAAGAAGATGATGATAAATCTAATCAACATTATTGCTTTGCACTGTATGCTCCTAGAATTACAATTAAGTTCATTTATAAAAGGAAACGACATTACATACGAGTATCTAGTGTATGATAGTGTTTTAATAATAGTACAATATATTTTAATTTTACAAAGGTTATTTAGTTAAATAATTAAAATCGTTGGTGTTCGAACTGAATACTTCAATGACTTATAAAATATATATTGATAAGAACATAATCTATATGATGCACGCTCAAACTGTTTGTGTTTTGTACCTTATTGGTTTTGTCTCAATAAATGTCAGACTGCTGTTTTGTGCTATGCTCATGTGAGTGCATTGAACGAAATCTTTTTTGTGACAACTTCTTTAAAATGCTCTCGTAAACATGCAATCTAGTCAATAGCTCTTTTAAGTTTCACGTTTTTGCCAGACTAGCTGGGTCTCTTAGAGTGTGTTAGTAAATGACTTATTGACTAATTTTATCCGATTAGTATTGCATGAATACTGACATCAGTGGACAATCTAATTTATATGAAACTTGTCAGTGTTTATTTACAGTGCATTCTGCAAGGTCTTAGCGGGAGTAGCATTTGGGATCGTGAAATAGCAAAATATCACGACTGTCTTTTAACTGTTTCAACAAATATAAAATTTAGCATTTCGAAAACATGTGGTATTGAGTTTACAAGCATGTACTAGATTTCCATAGTTTTACCATGCATCGTTAATTTAATTTTGTTCGTTATATAACGGATTGATCGTTGATATTTTATGGCCAAAGATCACAAAACGGCAATCGTTTATTATTGTTTTGTTAGTATTTGTGTTTCTGTCTACATTACCATATAGATACAAAACTGTCGTGGTTTTTTTTTTACTGATTTTACTGGGTGTATTTTATGGTGTTCTGTGTCGTTGGGTTGTTGCCTCGTTGGCGTATATTTTTAATGATATATATATCGAAGAAATAAATGTAAAATTGGGGAAAAAAAGAAAAAAGGACACATAAAGGAAATGAGCAAATTAAAATTAAATGTCAAATAATTTATTTATATTTTGTTTGAGTTTCATATGCCAATCAATTTAAAAAAACAAAAAAAAGATGTTGTATGATTGCCAATGAGACAACTCTCCATCAAAATGAGATGAACAAAGTTGTAGAGAGAATTAGTAACTTTTTTCAATCAGTTGCTACAAAAACTTTTGGTAAATACAAGCCGTTTAAAAATCGCAAACCAAAAAGCGACAATAAACCTTGGTTTAACAAGCAATGTTTTGAGAGTAGAACAAAATTTCACAAAGCGCGGAAAAGGTATAAAGTTTTATAAAAAAATGCTGAAAATCGAAAACATATGAAAAATGCAAGCAAAAGCTACAAAATTGAAATTTCTAAAGCAAATGAACTGTACCAAAGAAATATTGGAAAAAAATTACGCCAGACCAAAAAATCAGATAGTAAAAAGTTTTGGAATATTTTGAATAGTATTGGGTCAAAAAAAAAAAGGCGTAGACCCTGAAATTTCGATTGAAGCTCTCTATGACTATTTCAAAGATATGAATAGATGTGACTCAAATACTTAGGAACCAGAAGTTAATTTTAATGTACATAAATTATCAAATGAATTGTATAACTTATTGAATGGTGCTGTCACCGTAGATGAGATTTGAAAAAGTGTAAAAAAAACTTAAAAAATGATAAAGCTAGTGGATGTGACAAAATAATTAATGAATATATAAAATGTACTGTATATGATCTTATGCCAATGTATGTTAATCTTTTTAATTTAGTATTAGATACAGGAATAGTTCCAGAGTTATGGTCTCTTGGTATTATGATTCCTTTTTTTAAGAATAAAGGTTCCAAAGCAGACCCTGCAAATTATAGAGGTGTAACATTAAACTCTTGTTTAGGAAAGACTTTTTCATCAATAATAAATGAGAGATTAAATAGTTTCTCAGATGAAGTTGAACTTATATCAGAATCTCAGGCTGGATTTAGAAAAGGATTTTCAACTACCGATAATATTTTTGTGCTGCATTCAATTTTATCTATATTTTTTTCGATGGGCAAAAAATTATTTTGCACACTTGTGGATATTAAGAGAGCATTGACACTGTTTGGAGAACAGGGTTATGGCAAAAGTTACAAAAATTTCACATTACTGGGAAAATTTTTACAGTTATTTATAATATGTATCAAAATATAAAGACATGTGTTCGATATGGTAACCAAAGTTCAACTTTCTTCAACTGTGATGTTGGTGTTAGGCAGGGTGAAAATTTATCACCGTTTTTGTTTTCGGTGTTTTTGAACGATTTAGAAAACTTTTTTGTGGAAAATGATGTAAAAGATTTAGAATATATTTCTAAAAACTGTGAAGAGTTATTACAAGTACATGTATTAGTTAAAATCTTTGTAATTTTGTACGCAGATGACACTGTTATTATGTCTGATAGTAAGGAAGAACTACAACATGCACTCAATGTTTTTGAACAATATTGTAACATATGGAAACTCCAAGTAAATATAGATAAAACAAAAATTATTGTGTTTAGTAAAAAAAAAGGTACGAGACAACTTTGTTTTTCATGTATATGGTTTGTAGATTCTTACAATTATTTAGGAATAACTTTTAATTATAACGGTATTTTTTGTGCTAGAAAAAGGATTTTTGATCAAGCACAAAAAGCAATGTTTGCTCTCTACAGGAAGATAAAACATATATCATTGCCTATTTATATTCAGTTACAACTTTTCGATGCTGTAATCGCACCTATATTATTATATTCATCAGAGGTTTGGGGGTTTGAAAATAAACAGAATATTGGGAAAATGCATTTGCAATTTTGTAAAAATATTCTTGGTGTTCGGAATAGTACACCAAATTTTATGGTTTGCGGGGAATTAGGTAGGGTTCCTTAGATATCACTATAAAACTTAGGATGGCATCATTTTGGTGCAAAACTATTAAAACAGAGAGCAAACTGTCAAATATCCTTCTAAGACTTATGATTAAACTACATGAAACCAATCCTACCAAATTTAAATGGATTCAATATGTAAAATCTATATTTGATGATACAGGTCTTAGTTTTATATGGAACGATCAATTAGTTGTAATTATTGATTGGTTAAAAAGTATGGTTAAACAGCGATAAACTATCAGCATTGGTTCTTGCAGATACATAATGCATCTAGGGGTGAATTCTATTCTTTATTCAAACTCGAGTTTGGTTTGGAACCGTATCTATTGCGATTATTACCCAAGGACAGATATTACATATCTAAACTTCGATGCTCGAATGGGCGTATTGCATTTCCGCTAATTTTTCAAAGTCCCAATACTACGTTTCCGCAAATTTAAAATATACGTTTCCGGAATTTGTATTTATTACTTTTCCGCAAATTTACCTGGTAAATTATAAAGATTGGAATTTATTTTTTCTTTTTAACAAAGAAAATGTTCTGATCTCAGTATTACTATAATTTACTAGAATTAACTACTGACTCGGGTAAGGATAAGTTAAACTTCATTGAGAAATCTTTGGTTCGGCTTACTTGCCAACTGACATGATTGAAGCTCAAGAATGCTTTGTTGAATTAATTGCCGATGCTCCATCTGACGATAAATGCATGAGGTCTTATATAGATGACAATTGAGATTTCCACAAACCATTTGGGCATCACCCCTGACCCCAAGGAAAAGAGAACAACGAATGGTGTCTTTTCGTGCCTACCTGAACGAGCAGTTTCACGCTAGCCATCCTACCATATTTGTCTTTGTCGATGTGTTATTGAAACTGAAGACAATATCGTACATAAAGATGAGAACTTTAACTGTAAAAGCATCCGTTCGGAAATATGAAAAGGGGGTTTCAGGTGAAGATGGACTTCCTTCCTGAACAAAATACAAAATTTGTAAACTGTGAATGTGCTACTATGGACTTTGTACGACGTGTTGGCTACAAATATTCTGCCAGAACTCTGAAGATATTTTTGAACATATTACGTTTTCATATATTTTAATGATGTATTTTACTTACATGTTATGATGACCTTTACATACATACTTATTTTTTATTATAGCTTTGCTGTCGATCAAAAGGTATTCCTTAATTATTTGCGGAAAAGTAATAATTTATTTTTTCCGAAATAGTAACTTTTTTTCCGGAAAAGTAAGATATTTATTTGCGGAAACGTAAACTTTTTTTTCCGGAAACGTCATATTTTTTTCGCGGAAAAGTAATACCAATTTGCGGAAACGTAAAACGCCGGCTCGAATTTGAAGTTACCTATTTAGACGGGTGGATGGGCGGGAATCGCGAGGGAAAATAGAATATGAACATTATGTAATGAGGGAATAGGGGATGAGTTTCATATATTGTTTACCTGTAAAAATGCTGATGTTTCTGCTCTTAGATCAAAGTTTATACCAAATTACTATGTAATGAATCCAAGCAAGAACAAATATGGCTTGTTGTCTATATGTAACGTACAAGTCAAAGGAATTTATCAATTTTTGTGAAGAAAATCATAAAATACTTTATCTAATTATACCAATTGTCTTTTAAAATATACTATGTATTTGTGTTTCGTTTGTCCTGTCTCGCTATGTATTATCTTAATATGTTTGTATATATTGTCCTCTTGTACACAAGTATGTGTCTGAGGTTATGAATACAATCTTGAATCTTGAATCACAAGAGACCAAAATGAAAAATAAATAAATAGCTACAGGTCACCGTAAGGATTTCGACAGTGAGCAAAGCCCATACCACATAGTCCGCTATGAAAGGCCCCGAAATCAAGTTGACTTAATTCTATTAAATATCTGTTTGAAATAAGCATACTCGAGAAAAACATATTTGACAGAAATATTCATATCTCAAAAATGTGGTTAGTTCCATACCATAAATGTTGTGATTAACTGCTATGAAATGTGTGTATTCACCTTTAAGGCGATGTTCTTAATAAACGGTAAATATAATTATGTCAAAGATCATTCCCTTTCTTTCAGTGTTATATCGGTGGACACTGTCATGGCATTGTACTGTAGTAATCGATAATCGATTAGATATAAATAATCTAGGACAATGACACGGAAGAAAGATTCAAAACTAAACACAATCCGTACATTATTTTCGCATGTTACGGATGTTTACGTGCTAGTTGGGGACTGTCGTCGTAGTCAAATAAACAAAACTTGCACCATATATTTTTTCTCCTTCCGTATATGCACGGGAAAGCTTTGCGAAGACACTCCTATTGTTTCATTTTAACCGTCTATTTTACTTCTTTATATTCTCTCCAATTTTTAGTCTATCTTTTGAGATATTCGAAATAAAGCTATATGTTTGCACATATATAGGCCTCTGGCTTAGCCTTTAACTAAATTTATCGAAAATTTCTTTAAAACAGATATTTAAAAGAATAAAGTGCGATAATTTTCTATTGTAATCTCTCATAAACACACAAAATTCGTATTAGTAATAGTGTTATTAGAATTGAACAAGGGCGTCACACTAAAACCCCTGTAGAAGAAAGAATTTGTCCTTTATGTCTCATAGAAGTAGAAGATGAATTTCATTTCACTTTAAAATGTACAAAACTCAATATAATTAGAGACCAACTGTTTTCCAAAATTAGTGAAATAGTTCCCTCTTTTTTCAGTATGACTAATGAAGCAAGATTTAAATTTTTGTATACGTGTGTTGAGACTGATATAATTAGAATTATTGTTAAATTTATAAGCGACATGTACATTTCTAGAAATGCTTTATTAAGTACTAAATAACTTTGTGGTACCACCTCCTCATATAATGTTTATAAATTTGGTATGATATATATATATTTGTATGTTTGTGTATAACAAATTTGTATTGTCTTGGTATCAATCCTGTAATTTTGGATTTTAAACCAATAAAAATTACTTACTTACTTAAACACACAAGTACTTATAAATGAAAAATGTTGTTTGATATCTTCTAGATGATAGTATAAGATGTTTTTAAGTATAAGATGTTTTAAAGCATAATTTACAAACAAACGGTTTGCTACTAGAACATAAAATAACACAAATAAACAATACAAATATAAAACAATTACAAAATTATTGGAAAAAAAAAAAAATATTTTTTAATTTTATTATATGATAGAAAACATGATGGCGTCTATCGCTTTTATATGGGAATTTGTCTATACTTATACCTAGGAGTAATATTTCAAATTGGAATTTATGAATTTGTCATATTCATCGTTTTGTCCATGTTAAGATCAAACTTATAGAATTATCTTAAGGTCTCACAGACTCACTTTATTTGAAGAAAACAGAACTGGGGAGATGAGTAATTATGGTATCTTCTTTTCTCTGTTACAACATATATTACACATTTGTGTAAGCCCTATCCCTTTGTCACATATAATTGATGATCAAATATGTGCTTAGTTTTTTTATGTAAAAATGTACATAAGCAAAGACCTATATTGAATGACGATGACTCATCTCTCTTGGATTTGGTCTTTTTTCAAACTTATAAAAATCAAATCTTTTAATTGT